>JAIKVB010001886.1:0-10389 GCA_024679045.1 Phytophthora brassicae
ATTTTTTTCAAGGGCCTCGAGCTCCTCCGCCATAGCTACAGCCCACTCATGTCTTAGCTTGCTCTGAGTGGCCTGACTGTAGTTCTTGGGGTCAGCTTCGCGTACACTATTGACTATATCTCCCGGTGTGTTTCCAGAACTGGACTCGTCCACATTCCCACTACCCGCTGTCACAGCATTCTTTCGTGCTGCCGATCTCGTCCTATGTGCTTCCCGCGTCCAGCTGCTCCTCCGAGCTCAACCTTTCTTTTTTCCTTTTTGATGCTGTCCCCGTCGTGGAGTTTCCCGCATCATCACCCGTTTCTTCCAACTCAGCGAGATGCGCTCTTCGCAGTTGTTCATTTTGCTCATCAGTGAGCGTCTCCACGTTTCTCACGTGCTGGGTGACTATTACAATTTTGTCCTTCGGGATGTAAACCCGGTATCCTTTCATCTCGTCACTTTTACCGATAATTATACCGGCCTTTCCGCGCTCTCCGAGGGATTTGTTCTTGTCGTCTCTATGCACGGTACAAGCCGAACCGAACACGACTATCCCGCTCAGATCCGGAGTGTTCTTAGTGAGCAGTTGCAAAGGCGATTTCCTGCCCTGATTGGCCTTGCTCGGACTACGGTTCAGTATGTAAGCCGCGTATTCTGCAGCGTCACCCCAGAACGACAGCGGCAAGCCGCACCCAAAAATCATGCTCAGCACCATGTTGAAAATGGTGCGATGCATACGCTCGGCTTTCCCGTTACTCGCTTGATTTCTCGGCTCCCTCACTTGCCTGGCGATACCCGTCTCTTTACAAAATAGATCCAGCGTTTGATACTCACCACCTCCGTCTGTTCTCAGCACGTGTATTCGGCAGTTGAACTGCCGCTCGAAAAACGCCATGAAATGCTTGAACTTCTGCGCTGCGATGTCTTTCGTCTTTGCCAAAAACACGCGGCAGTAGTTAGTGCGGTGGTCTATAAAGTTCACCATGTAGCGGTTTCCCAGGCGGTCCTTCGGAGTCATTGGCCCTTTTAGGTCAGAGCAAATCACTCCACCAATCAAATCGATGGGCGAGTTTTCCCCCGTATCTTTACGGGACTGCTGATTCTTCGATTGCTTGCCTTGCGCGCAAGTTAGGCAGTTCGCACGCACCTCGTCCGTGAGGGCGATATCGGACGCTGGGTCCCTCGCCATTTGAAGAATCGTATCGTAGTGTAGGTGTCCAAGTCTCCGGTGGAAGTGCATAAGCGATCCTCGCTGCACTTCAGCTCCCACCTCTCGCTCATTTTGCGCCAAAACCGACATTAAAATGTCCCCAGCTTTCTGCGTGTTGTTGCACCCGCGCGCGTACGACCAGCACATTATTCGATTTCTCGACGTCAAAGACGGCAGGTCCCCCGTTCATGGCCGCGACCCTACGGTGAACTCCACGGTACGCGATCCCGTACCCTTAGCTTCTAATAGTCCATACGAAATGATGTTGCGCTCCAGATTCTCCGCGTACTGTACGTCTAACAGTCGCAATCTAGTCGATTTTCCCATCACAGTAGTCTCTATCAATACGCTTCCTCGCTTGCTGATTTTCAACGCTCCGCCGTCAGCAGCGATACATTCGCTTGTGAAATCCTCAGCGCTCTCCAAGAGGTTAATGTCATTCACGAGGTGGCGGCTCGAGGCGAGCCGTGATCCAGACTGGCCTCCTTTAGGGTCAACACGAAATCCGCGTCGCCGTTCCCGTCCCACTCCTTTTTGCTGTTGGTACACGCTGCCTTCAGGTGCCCAGCTTTCCCGCAAATGAAACACTTCCTAGTGTCCCGTGGTCCGTTGTGGACGTTATTAACAACGTCTCTACCCAATTGCTTCCTACGCAGCTCGATCTCAGTCGACTGCGCAAAATGCGCTAATTCTTCGGCTTGACGTAGATAGTCAGTCCGCGCCAAGTTCAGCCTCGACAGCATCGAGACCCTCATGTTCGGGTCCGCGTAGTGGACAATATTATCCAACACAAGATTGTCAGCGCCTCCGCACGCCTCGCTCACCGCCACCAGGTATAAGTAGTGCTCTGTCCAGCTTCTTTTCACGCTCTTCGGAGCCGTGAACATCTTCATGCTCTGAGCGGGCGTAATCTTCGTAGCAAAGGTGTGGAGGAGCCGCTGCATCGCGTGCTCCAGCGTGGGCTCTTCCTCCCACCATCATTCTACCTGTTGGTTGTAGTATCTCTCCGCCATTCCACTCAAATGATGTCCCAGCACGTCAATCTTGACGTCTTCCGTCCACGGAAAGCCGCTGGCACGCTCGGCGAACAGTATCTGGCGCACGAAACGCTTGCCCCACGATAGAAACCCACTGCCCAGGCCCTGGTACAACTCCTTACCGTCGAAGGGACGTATACCGAGCTTTCGCTGCCGCGTGTCCGGCACTCGCGCGAGTTTCGGCCCCGGTGGCTGCATGGGCTGCTGCGGGACTGGTCGGTACTGCTGTTGTGGCACAAAATGATGTGGCAGTGCCGGCTGTGGCGCCTGCACCATCTCGACGTTCGCAGCTGCGTTTCCGTATCCTGGCTGCCTCATACCAAAATATGTGGCAGGCGAGAGTCTCGGTGATTCCCCCATCGGTGGCGTCATGTCCAGAGCTTGACGATGCATCGCCCTCCCTTGCCCCAACGACGAACCAAATACGCTGACCTCTCGGTCCTTTAGTCGCTTCTTCTCCTCGTGTCGCTCCTGCGACGCCTCGAGGCGCTCCATGCGCTCTGCGAGTCCTGTGAGCAGATCCAGCATCTTATCCTGCGTATCTCTTGGTTCCTCTCCCCCTTTGACTTCGTCCTTCTCCCCGTACGGGCTGTCGGTCCTTTCGCGCCTTCGGCTGCTCGCGGGCTTCGTCCGCGGCAATGACGTTGCTACCTCTTACCTGTGTCCTACGCTAGGCGCCCTCGCGCCACCCACGCAACCACACGTTTCTAATCGTAAGAGTCGATGACCGAACCGGTCTCTGAACCGCGGTTCATCCCAAATTCCTACACTCGACCTTAGCCGGCCTAGCGATCTTTTTCTATGGAGCAGCGTGCTCCTTGGCTATTTCTTTCTCCTGGGAAGATCTGAGTATCTGATGGTGGGCTTCATCAGAGTATTTTACTGCCTCAAGGCAAAAGACGAGAAGATCTGAGTATCTGATGGTGGGCTTCATCAGAGTATTTTACTGCCTCAAGGCAAAAGACGCATTCTTCACTTTTGGCGAACCATACACCAATCCGGTGACAACTCGTTGTCCCAGTGCGAGCCCTGAAGTTCATGCAGCGCGCTCGTACAGAGTTTGGCGCGACAAGGTGCAAGTACCTGTGCGCAGACTTAAATGCCAAAGCCGTGGTATTCGCACTCAAATCGACGGCAAGCTGTGCAGTTTACCGTTTGTGAAATAGAAGTATCCAATTTGTAGCCCCCAAAATATATGCTTCAAACGATGTTCTTTCTTGTATTGTCGAGGGATTATTAAAGAACCTCTGATAAGACAGGTAGTTTCCATATTACTAGTTCCTGCACTTGTTTTTAGCTATCCGTTTTAATCTATTTTAACAAAGTGTGCATTCGTGAGTGCATAATTGTCTACAGGAAGGTGAACCAGTTCAGTATCGCTAGGTTCGACAAGAGACGCTGTGTTGTGGGAGTGACACCTGGCTGTATCACGTCGACTGGGCCGCGACGATGGAGCGAATAGATATCCTCAGTCGACATGGCAAAGCAAGCATCAATTAGGAAGACTTTTTTTAAACGCAACTGCAAGTCAAAGTTCCTGAAAGACTGAATGAGGGAAAGTCGATCAAGCAAACCATTTCGTCTCGATCTCGCAAAGTTTGATCGTGTTCTTCCTCAGCGGAATGTCCGTGGCATGTTGTCTTGGCAATGCGGCATGGTAATGACTTATATAAGACGAAACTTTCTGAAATTCCTCGGAAAAAATGGTACATCAAAAGTTGTGACCTCCAGCACACGGATCTTTGTGATTCTTTGCCGGATGTTACCGCTGAGCAGCTTAAGCTGATGCCTGGGTTCCAAGCATCCCTGGTAGACGGCTGTGAAACTGCTTTCAAACGCGTTGTGGAATCACTGAGAAAAACTCACAAAACTGGTAGACGGCTGTGAAACTGCTTTCAAACGCGTTGTGGAATCACTGAGAAAAACTCACAAATTAGATGTCGGGAAAATTTTTACTCAGTTTACCGATCAATTGCACAAGAAATTGCAGTTCTTGAAGCTGATATATCCCTCCAGATCGAGTACGACGAGCTAACAAGTTTTCTAAATTGTTTTTCTTCTAACAACCCTGGATCACGAACTTGCTGCCAGCTCGACTCTAAAGGAAGATTTTACAGAGGTTTTGTGTCGATCGGATTCCTAGTAGATAAGCGTGACTGCTTTCTCCCGGTGTTTGAAACTGATGGTACTCATATGAAGCACAAGCTGTACAATGGAGTTTGCTTGACAGTGCTGGGAAAATATGGAGATGGAAACAACATCCCGTTAGCAATTGGGTTTGTTAACAAAGAGACAAAGTGGAATTTTGCTTGGTTTTTTGCTAATTGTGTCGCCGCAGGGATTCGATTACAAGACGCTGCAATGTTTTCTGACAGGGGCAAGCAACTAAATACCCAGAAACTTTTAGTCAAGCTGAGAATCCAGATTCATCTTAAATTTTGCGCCCTGCACATTATCTTTAATGTCTGTCACTATTTCAAGGCAGTTGATGACGACATTCAGCGGGTAAAGGCTTTGGTATACAAGCTGCAAGCTTGTACTTCCCTTCGAGCCTACAACTCCGTTCTAGGTGAGATTCGCGAAGAATTTCCTGTACCTGTCAAACCGAACTCAAAGGACGAGAAATATGCAGCTGAATATCTGCACGCCATCCACCCTACATGCTGAACTCGACTCAGTAATTGTCAGCTTACTGCAGACGAGAAAGTTTACTTCAGCAAGCACTGGAAATCGGAGGATTCGTACGGTTCCCCAAAACCGCTTTATGGATGGAGAACCACTAGTGGGGTGGAAGGGGAAAATAATGCTCTCGTACTATACGGCGTTCGCATCGTGCCAGTTCCCGAGGCTTTTAGATTGTTTTGTCTGAGAGTTCTCAAAGTCGTAAAAGAAAAGGAGAGTATTTCGGCACACTGGATCGTCAACAAACACACGGTGACTCCACGCGCAAAAGCTTTATATGACAACGAGAAAAATCTTGCCCCAAATGTCGTAGCTACGAAGTCCTCGTCAAGCGAATACTACGCGGTTGAACATCTTTCGGTTGTATACGAGAACGTCACTGCGACAAACTCCAGATCATTTTCAGTTAACTTAGAAACAATTGAGTGCCATCGGTGTTCAACACGGCAATTGCTTCGAATCCCGTGCAGACATATCCCGTCAGCATTATATTCCAGAAAAATGAAAGAAGGCATCAACTTAGTCAACTCGGTCGAGCAGTGAGTCAGCATTATATTCCAGAAAAATGAAAGAAGGCATCAACTTAGTCAACTCGGTCGAGCAGTGTTTCCAGCGTGCATACACATGCTCGGTTTATCAACAATCATTCAGGAATTTCAGCTTGTCAATTCCAGTGGAAACAGATCTGAACCGCGATGTCCTCATGTGCCCTCCGCCAAGATATCGACAAACGGTTGGTTCGATAGGGTTGCGAAGAGCAGCAAAAGACCACCAAAAAATCAAAACGCATCAAAAGTAGAGGCGGATTCCCCATGAACGGATCGGCACGAGTTGTAACTGAAAATCAAGCACAAACGACGGACATGATTTCAACTTTATCAGCTTCAATTAGTGCCGCGGATCCACCAAGTCGTGGTGACTACAAATGTAGCTTGTGTCAGTCGACAGACCACAATACCAGGTGATGTCCCAATGGTAGTTTGGATGCCGAGCAACCAGACGAAAAGTTTACACCGGGCTTATACACTGTTGGTGGATGCCCGTACACGATGACTCTCTGATACATCACGGCGGTATAGTTGAGCGAGGCAGACGTAGCGAATAGCGCTCAGTTACTCCATTTTCACTACAGATATGACAGCCAAAAACTGTTAGAGTCGGGGTCTGAGCCGTTAGAGTATTCCTCTCTTCGTCACGTAAGGTCAACCGTTGTTTTCGAAGCTTCGGGTCTTGTTTACCTTGGACAAACCACTATTTCGTCTGCTAGGCATCTTGAATACGTATAGGCACAAACGTCGTCGCTCGCGCTCGCGGAGCCGGCGCCGATACAAACACCCTGAACACTTCGTGACATCGCATTAGCCTGCTGAAACACAGTGGAAGTTAGTTTTGTAGTGTTGGAACCCTTCATATAACATCGCATTAGCCTGCTGAAACACAGTGGAAGTTAGTTTTGTAGTGTTGGAACCCTTCATATACACCAACTTGCGGATGGACCGACGATAGTGAAGCCAACAAGCCAAACAACCGTGAGGTAGAGGAAGACAGCGTGATAAGACGTGTGCTCCCAACTTGGTAGAATGCAATTCTTATTCTGATTGGCTAACTCTGAATCGAGGTCAGTAGCGATAACGTACGACCCAATCGAGGTCAGTAGTGATAAATAGCCCTGTATTAATACAGATCATTCTATCCTAATAATACTTGCCGTTGCTTCAGTTGATATCAAGAATAGCAGGATAATCAATTAATGGAATATCAAACCTCGATTAAGCATATTATATTAGATGGTTTTTGACCGTTTTAAAAATATTGCGTTGGCGGTCCAAGTTGGACCCATGATAAATCTTCGCGCTCGGACCGAGCCAAATGAGACTAGAACAGAAGGAATCGTTGCTCGTTACCAAGACGCGCCGATCTTAGATTATTTTTATGCAAAACACGTTTTGATGATCGTTTTGTGGCTCTTACACTATATTTCACCCCATTTTAAGTATCAAGTTTGGCCCATTTTGGTATCAAATATAGCAGCAGACAGGGATATCAAGGTTTTTTATACCGGTACCTTTGACTGGTGTCGCGTATCCGCCCATAGCCAATGGTTCTGGAGGAGCTGCGAGTTCGATGAAGGATCCGAATGCGTGTCAAGACGGATGTGTAGACTTAGGAACACTTAACTTAAAGAAAATAAACTCTCTTCTTGTTAGTTCCACTAGTCTGGCTGTAGGAAGATTTACGACTGAGATATACGAGATACTAGACCTTTCTCCTTTCTTACCTTGAAGTCGACAACCGCGACAGCTCGATACACCTTTATCGCGACTCACCTCTCAGTATGAGCATTCCTAATCCTGGCTCCAGTTCTGACATCCGACTTTATGTCTGTGCAGTCCTCACTGTAAAGATCTTTACTGAGTCCGTATTTAGAAAAGCTCATCTCCAGAAGTCATCGTTCCACCGAACGCTTTACTCAAATCATGTACTCCATACCAAATGTATCCATTCTCGAGGACGCTGAGGCTTTGACGTTTGGAGGACCTGAGCTAACTCCGTTCTGCCCGGGTACGGGGCATTCTCCCCGACAAGTCTCTACACTTGGACCAGCAATTCGTCCTTCATAGTTAACTCCATAGGTATTTGTGCCATTGACCCTTTCGGTCATGGGACCAGCGTTCAGAGTCTCAGGCATGACTCTGATTCGAGCTCTTACCTGGGGATCCGCCAGTTGCCAGTCATTCCTGATAACCCTTCCTTCTGGAGCATCGTTAAATCGTTCTGAGAATAGTGTCATCTCTTCTCAGTGTCTGGAGACTATTAGCTTCTCGGCGAGAACGCCTGGTAGCCTCGTAGCGTCCACTTTATAAAACTGTATCTAACACCGCAGACGGAGCAATTCCCTGTAGTCCTTGTCTCCAGGCAGGAGTTATCAATCCGACAAGTAACACGCTTCCACTGATAGGTGGTCCCCATATTGTCCATTGAAACCCGTAATTTAGCAAGTTGAAAATCACAGCCACAATCGTGATACCCACTCCACCCAAGCACACGAACTCCACTAGGTCATAACAAGCCATGGGGACATGAATAACCAGCGGCAACATTAATAATAACCCCCAACAGAGTGTGACGACCACGGCACAAGCTCGCTTCCATACTGCCGAACAGGCTTCAAGCAGGGCCCACAAATACTTGGCGATCGATCGGAGCGTCTTTTGAATCAAATCCGGAATGTATTCGTAAAATGTAATCTTCGCGGCCGTCCACCAAGCTCTGTACACTTCTCCATATTTGCCATACTTTTCTTCTCGGTCAATGAGTACTTGTTCGGGCACAGATAGTAGAGCGCCCCAGAGTGCGAACACGTACGCCGGTTCACTTAACTCGGACATCACAGGACTCCCGGCTACTTGTTGATATCGAGCAATAAACTCCGATACCATTCCCAGCTTCATACCCACCACTCTCCAGATCTCGGATACAAAAGTTCCTAGACAGCTCGCACTGTGGCAGGGATCACACGCACCTTAGCTTGAGGAAGCGTTGATATAACCTTTACAGACGCCCTGCGTCTCTGTCCGTAGATAGCCGAAGAGGGCCCGCTTTCTTATAGTTAATTAGGAGAGCCTCCCAATTAACTTGCTCACTAGAAGGTTAGATTTAACTGAGTATATTATTGTCAGTTAATAAAAGATGTTGTACTGTAAACTGTCTAGATAGCGCACTTCTTTATAAGCACCAATCCCTAATTAGTGGAGCTGAGGTCTTGTGTCTTTCATAAGTACGAAACGTACTTATGCGGATCGGTGGGTATCCCATTAATTACAGATGATAGCCTTGAAGTGAGGTTTTAACCCTTAGGGTGAAACACCTCAATGTGTAGACACACCAGATTGGTCATAATCCACCTGTCTGGGCCAGGCCCCATTACACCCTCCCATATCCAAACTGGGAGCACCGTTAGACGGAAACTTCTGGAAGAGGGGAATTCAGAGAAACACGCGCAATCAGTGCCGCACTCGGATGTCCAACCTCATTTCCAAATTCGCCACCCCGAGTCCAAGTGGTCCAGCGGACATGGCCTTAAACCCCAAGAATACGACGGGAGACAAGACCCCAAGAAGACCATCCCTAAAGGCTCTCCCAAGAAGATCCCCAAGACCCAAGATACAACAACCAACCCGAAGGGCACTCCAAAGAAGACTCGAATGAGACGCAACAACCACGACCTCTAAGAGCATTTCCAAATCCAAGAAGACGCTTGCCAAGGACAAACACATGTCGGCAGAGCCTGCGAAGGCCGCGACTGCTGATCCTGAACCTCCGATCACCAAGAAGACCTGCAGCAAGACGCCCGTTGCGGGAAAGGCAACGCCCAAAACATAAAACCCGAAACCGAAAGTCCAAGTGAACAAACTCCCGGCCTTGAAGGCCAAAGACTTCAAGCCCAAGTCCTATGAGGCCGTCAATGCTGCCACGCATAATGATCCCGAGCCCCGGGATCCAGCAAAGTCGGACAGCGACACCGGAGAACCTGTCGAATTCGGCAAGCAGACGCTCTGCGCGTCGGACTGACGAGTCCGACTCCCGTGAATAGAAGCCGCCGGCCAAGACCGTCCCGAAGAAGCAGGTCGAAGCGACCCCGAGCGAAGAGGAAGGAGGCGCCTCTCCGGCACCCGAAGGGTCTACCAAAAAGCCGTCCAACGAGTCCGTTCCGGTGGCGCTGAAGCGCATACGAGCTGCGCGCGAGGCCGAGAGTGCAGCCGACGATGTCGAGGAAGTCGACTTCGAAGAATCGGACGACGAAGAGAAGTCCGAGTCGGCCTCTCCACAGCTCACGACGATTTCGACTCCCGTGAATAGAAGCCGCCGGCCAAGACCGTCCCGAAGAGCAGGTCGAAGCGACCCCGAGCGAAGAGGAAGGAGGCGCCTCTCCGGCACCCGAAGGGTCTACCAAAAAGCCGTCCAACGAGTCCGTTCCGGTGGCGCTGAAGCGCATACGAGCTGCGCGCGAGGCCGAGAGTGCAGCCGACGATGTCGAGGAAGTCGACTTCGAAGAATCGGACGACGAAGAGAAGTCCGAGTCGGCCTCTCCACAGCTCACAGAGCAACAGCGAGCTCTGAACGCTGGCAGTCCTGCCACACCTCGCATCCAAGCTACCGTCTCGAGGGAGAAGAGCAAGGAAGACGCCGCGCGAGAGGCCCTGATCCACAAAAATGATGCTGCCCCAGCCGCACCGGTCACTCCTCCACCTATGACTATGATAGTCACAAACGCGGGTGGGGGAGGGTGTTGACCTCAGTCAGCTTCACCCTGAAAGCCGACGGCAGGTGACTGAGCGACCTAATCTCCCTCGAGCTTCCGTGGAACGGAGTCCCAGTCGCAAACGAGATCATGAGTCGATGGCTCCTTGTACACGAGAACAGCTCTTAGCGTGCAAGGTGTGGACCCTCAGGGACTATGCCTCCTACTTGAAGCTC
>JAIKVB010001887.1:0-10381 GCA_024679045.1 Phytophthora brassicae
TTAGCGACGAAAAACCGGGGAACTTCCCATTTCGACTGCGTAGAAAGCAGTTCCCAGTCATGGTGGCGTTCGCAATGGCCATCAACAAGGCTCAAGGTCAAACACTGCACAACCTGGGACTGTACCTGGCATCTCCGTGCTTGCGCTCGGCAGCTTTCGGACCAATGCGCAGTAGTGTTCCGAAACGGACAGACAGACATACATACACACGGGCTACTCTCTTAAGTACAGTCAAACTAGCTTTCGCCGCCGCTACGCGGCGGTGGGTCAGGTTTTGGTCCCAGCTGAGGGCATGCCCGCCTACGCTTCGCTCGATGGGCTAATTTGACCTTGCGTGTGTCTGTCCGTGTCTAACCACCTCGGACGAAAAATAGCCATTGGTCAATATTGCCTCTGATAAGTACATGATTGGTCGAAATTATGTTATTAGCTGCGGAGGTATCCCCTGATTATCTAATATTTTATTTAGTGTTTTATTATAACTTTAATATTTATTATATTTAGTGTGACCACATAAGCTATTTAAAAATCGCATCTCCTTTATTGATGGAGTCCATACATTTAGTGTGGGTACGTTGAATATTTAAAAATATTAATGTGTGCGTAGTTGTTAGCAGTACGCACACCATAGCTGCATAGAAGTCACATATCTGACAGGGCAGCGTGTTATCGGGCTAATACAGTTAATTGACATAGATTTACTTTCGGATTGAAGCTGGCTATACTCGGATAATTTGCATAGGAACACATTTATTACAAGCCAAAACATGATAGAGATGCGTACGTTCTACGTGGGATAAGTGACGCTACAGGATACTTTCGTTGTACAAGGGCCGCATACACATGACATAGAATATGACAGTATGCGTGCAAGTAGCCACAGAGCCAATACCTACAGACATTGATGTACAACACGGTAGTAGACGCGACATAGCTACGATGATGTACAACACGTTAGTAGACGCGACATAGCTACGCTGATTTACAACACATTATTAGACGCGACATATTTGAGCCAAAACAGCTACATATAACCTGCGTGACGGCATAGACCCACACTCTACTGCACTATTCTACCCACGAGCACTCTTAGGTTATGATGAGAAAGATGGCTGGGTACACCAAGCCAATGAGTCGATAGGTATGCGTATGTACGAGACCAACCCAACTATGGGTTGAGTGTCCGACATAGACTACCAGTGATTCGGCGCCCTGAAAGATGACGTTAAGTGCACGGGGTCGGTGTTACATGTGGAGTTCGATGGAGATTCTGACGCCATATCATGCATAGATAGACGGGCGTTGAGGATAGGACATGTGGACTGCGAAATGTACACTTCGAATATTGTGAACATGCAGATCTTCGACGACATGTAGAAGGGAACGTGGAGACTTCCATATGCATAACGCTTTATGATACAAATTCCATATGACGTAGGTGTTACACTTTCAGCCGAGCGTAGCGAGGCATGCCCTTTAATTCAATTTACCATATGTAGTGGAGGTCAAATTAGCCCGCCGAGCGAAGCATAGGCGGGCATGCCCTCAGCTGGGACCAAAACCTGACCCACCGCCGCGGGGTACTGTAGATCTCACACATGTTACCCGTTACATAAAAAGGTTGCAGCTGGCCCCCGCCCCCGTCTCAAGAGATCAAGACCAGCTCTACCACACCGGCTCTTAGGAGCCGCGACACGGAGGTGCCCATTTTCGCCCGCCAGCGGAATGGGAAATCTCCTACCAATCCGGGGTATTGGGGTGGATCCATGTGGCGATAAAAGCCGGCTTTGCCGGGTCACCCACCTCAACCTTGGGCCAACTGTCGTGTAAGGGACCGGCTCTTAGGATGGAAACATCTTAAGTTGCTTGTGAGTCCGTGGTAGGGCGCATGCAACGGTGGTTCTCGCTGTTATAAGGATTAGGAGAAGTGGTGTACGGTAATTTGTGCTACGCTGTCCTATCAATAGGCTCTTTTTATGACTACAGGAGCTCTATGCACTGTTTAGTATTATCACGGACTGTAGCCTGTGCGGCCCTTCAACGACTATGATGCCAAAGGACGGCTCCGTTCCCCCCAAAAAACAAAACCCAAAATTATGACCCGTTACTCCCTTATAACCAAAAAGGTTACATGTCTTGGACCGCGAGGTTCACAGGCATAAAGCCGACAGTTCACCACGGTCGCCAAAGGTAGCGACCGCAAAGCAAATGTGGGAACTGATCGATCTTCAGTACAAAAAGAAAGCTTCGTCTCCAAAGGAATTGAGACGTTGCTATAAATCATGAGTGCTTAAGGGGTAACAGTGGCGGTGAGGTATTAAAAGATGAACGGAGTTTTACTTGGCTAATGAGGCGTTTTACAGTCGCATGGGTTACGGGATGTGTGTGATTTTGAATAATGCGTGGGGCTTCTGTTGCTGTAGAGAGGGTTTTGCGAAAGGGATTGCGAGTGCGTTGAGCTGGAGCCACTTTTTACGACCTTATAGAGCGAGTTCCGCTGTTGCTCTCCTGATTTCGACCCAGCCGCCAAGATCGACCTACTACTACTTAGACTCTGTCTAACGCAGCACATTGTTTTACTCTGTGCTGTAGGAATTCATGGGTGGGAAGCCAAAGCGGACACGAAGCCTGCTGGTGGAGGCCGTGCGTGAGAATATGACCCCAGCTGAGCCAGAGGATCCAGCGGCAAGGAAAAAGCGCAGGAAACGTAGGACCTACGCACAGCGTGCCTTAGACAAAGAGTTGGAGCTTTGGCTATCCGGGAATCGGAACCTGTAGTGCATCCCCCTGTGGAATGCGTTGTCGCGCCTGTCGAACATGATACTATGCAAGAAGAGGGTAAGACAGAAGACGATGATCCAGCAGAGGACCATCGACGCTACGCTGCCGCGAACCCGGTGATTCCAATCCCCCCGGTGACAATGAAGCGACAACCAAGAGTCAAGTAGTTCCGATTACTGACGAGGAACGGCGATCCCGAAACGCGGAGAGAACGAGAGCGCGCAGGGCGAACACGACATCTTCTCAAAAAGAGCGTACCAGGGCTAAAGATAAAGAGCGTCGTCGTGATGCAAGGGCGCGCATGACGGAAAAGCAACGTATTGCGAGTAGAGAGGTTCTTCGAGTTAGAAAACAGGAACGTCGTGCCCACCTCACTGAAGAACAGATACGAAGTACGAGATATTCTGATCGTATTCAACACGGTGTTCAGCGAACACTGAAGAACAGATACGAAGTACGAGATATTCTGATCGTATTCAACACGGTGTTCAGCGAGCGGCGCAAGATGAAGAAGAACGAACGGCGGATAGAGATCGCAATCGCGGCAGGGAAGCCAACCGTCGCGCCTCCCAAACAGAGGAAGAGAAGGACGAGGAGCGTGAAAACAACCAAGTCCGACGCAGAGCAGTCAAGTACCAAGCCACGTTGGCTAACCAGGAAGACTTCAAAGTTTCCATGATCAAGGGGAAGAACGTCGTCCGTGGGCGCCACCGACTGCCTCTCACAACGGTGTGTGCATTGTGTAACGCTTTCAAGTGGCCAGAGAAGTCGGACTTCATCTGCTGCATGAGAGGTCTGGTGCAACTCCCGCCTCTGAGACCGGCTCCAAGCGAGCTACTGGAGTTATTCAAGAATAAGGATTCTCGTCGCCTTATTCGCGCTTACAACCAGGTGTTCGCCTTCACGTCTATCAGAGCAGCATCCAACGGGGCAGCCTAACAGAAACTCAATCAGGATATGAAGGTTGCTGGACAAAACGATGTCTACGCATTTCGAGTTCAAAGAGCCCTATGTCACTTCTTGGGGTCCATGCTACCTCCAGCAGATCCAAGAACTGGCGAGGTGGCCCCACCTCAGTTCGCGCAGATCTACATCATCGACCCGGACATGCAATCGCGTGCTAGACTCCGGAAAGGTATTTTCCAGGACCGGGATCAAGATACATTGGAAGTGCTTGAAAGCATGATGGTGACGTGTAATGAACTTGTCAGAGAATTTCTTACGTTCGGGGAAAAGATGAGATTGGATATTGCGAATGGAATGGAGGTAAAAGACATTGAATATCGCCTGCACGCGCAAACGTCTCAGCCCCGGACCCACAACTTGCCGACCACTTCTGAAGTTGCTGCGGCTGTGATCGATGACGGGAATCTGGCCAAACCGCGTGATATTTGCATCTATGCAAGGAATCACAAACCCATACGTCTCTGGGAAACGTACGCTAACTATGACCCCCTGCAATATCCTCTGTTGTTCCCGTACGCCGAGCCAGGATTTACTTACCCCATTGAGAAAGCCAATGGGGCCACGTACATGAAAAAGAAGAAGATGGCAATGCGCGAATACGTAGCGTATCAACCGTTTCAAAAAGCTGATGACGCATCGGCTCTTTTTCAAGGTGGCCGTCTATTCCAGCAGTATGCTGTTGACCAAGAGCGAAGATCGAACAGGATCAGTTACGTTGGGCTGCAAATAACCAGAAAACCACCCGAGCGGACCTTTACCACGGCGTACTCGACACCATGCAAAGCGAAGACGCAGTTATGTTAGAAGAGGGTGAGGCGCGAGTCTCCGAATACGACCGTGACACCGGTACGTTCGTACATCCTGGTCGGGGTTCTGGCAAACGGGACTTCTTAGGCGGGGTCGGCAAAACAATTATCCTTCCAAGCTCCCACGTAGGGGGCCCTCGGTACATGTACAAGACGTACCAAGACGCCATGGCGATTGTGCGGGAGTACGGTAAAACTGACGGGTTCATGACCACAACATGCAATCCTAAGTGGGAAGAAATCCAGGAATTACTTCCCCCCGGACAGACGGCAAGATCGTCCAGACATTGTTGCTCGCGTGTGGATTCAAAAGCTGAAGGCTCAGTTAAAAGACTTGGATGAGGAAGTCTTCTGTCGGCTTCGTGCACGGATATACGTCGTGGAGTTTCAGAAACGCGGTCTGCCTCACGCTCATATACTGGTTATAGTTGACGAGAAAGATAAGCCTCGCAACCGCCAACTAATCAACATGTGGGTCTCTGCGGAGTTACCCGACAAAGATGCCAACCCTGAACTCTACGCAACCATTATGACCTGCATGATGCATGGACCATGTGGAGATGCAAACCCGAGATCGCCAAGTATGAAGAACGGTAAGTGTAGCAAGGGATTCCCAAAACCCTTCGTGGAGGTAACTCGATCCAACCAAAACGGATTCCCGGAGTATCGACGCCGGCGACGCCCGCCCGGACGGCTTGAATTCCACGGTAAGGTGTAAGACAACGAGACGATTAACTAGTGGGTGGTTCCATTCAACGCGTACGTGCCAAAAGTACAACTGTCACATCAACATGGAGGTTTGTACGTCGCTTACGGTGGCCAAATATTTGTACAAGTACACCACCAAAGATTCTGACACAGTGGTCATGACCGTGGAGGTCGTATGTGACTCTCGCGAAACGCCGCCCGATCCGAACGAGGTGTTGAGATATCTCAACGCGAGGTACATATCTCCTGTTGAGGCATGCCTGCGTATCTTTGCGTTCCCGATCCAGGGCAAGACGCACTCTGTCGTCACCTTGACTGTGCACTTGGAAGACTGCCAGATGGTTACTTTCTGCGCCACGGATGCACCCCAAACAGTTTTGAACCGTGCGAAAAGGAACATGCTGACTAACTTCTTCGAACTGTGTGCGAGTGACGATCCCCAAAATCAGATTTCAAAGACCATGCTGTACCAGGACATTCCGAAGAAGTTCTCTTGGAATATAACGCAAAAGCGGCGGTTCCGGCGCACAAAGAGGCAGGCTGTCATTGGACGACTGACTCAAGTGTCTTTTCGCGATAGAGACCGTTACTTCTTACGCGTATTACTCTGCCACCGCAAGGGGCTCACCTCTTTCGCGGAGTTGAAGACTGTCGAAGGGGTTCAGTTTCGTACTGCGAGATTCCGCTCGCTTTTCCAGCCGTTCCAAGAACTCGAATGCAAACGGGACTTTGGACGACTTGTCTCGCTTTTTGTTATGCGTCTCCGTCGATAATGCAGCCTTTCGAATAGCCAAACCCTTGGCGCGATCCTCTTTAAGTTTTTTGGTCTTGGATTCGGTACGCTTGGTGTGCACCAAAGTTTCGTCGTCCTTCTTCTGGAGATAAACTTCCATAAGCCGATCCAATTCTTTTTCATCGATAGATTTGTTGGGTTCGCAGCCTGTGTAGCACGAATTATACAGTTATCAGTTTGCAGCAACTAACCATATTAAGAAAGTGTACCTGACATGACTCTCTCTTTGGACCGTTTTGAACGGTACTCTTTATCTAGCTTCTCCACGTGTTTGGGGACCCCATCTGCCGTCAAGTATTTGGCCAAAGCAGCAGCCAGTCGCTGCGTAATCTCGACTCACCTCTCTGTCTTCGAGGAACCAAGAAGGTAAAAAATGTCTTCGTCACCCACCACCTCGTTCATGACCATGTAGTTGGCCTTCACGGAGTACGTGATGCGCTTCTTGCGCGGATTCTTCCCTTTATTTGTTTCCAAACGCTGCCGTTTGAGTGGCGGTTCCTTTCCACCATCAGAAACTTCCTCGCTACGACCTTCTGGAATTGAGCGGTATCGCTCTCTGACCCATCATCAGACTAAATAAAATAACATGTTAGCGATCAGCAAGAACCAAGCTGCTTCATACACGATACGTACTGCGTCTTGGCTGCTTCTTCCGACAACGGGCTTCTTGTTTGGGATCCTTGTGAGCGACGGGATTCATGTTGAGGCTCTTCTCGGCTGTTTTGTTCGGCATGACGCAGGGGGCAGAGCCTGAGAGACGTACTAGAGTACGGAGAGGTCTTGGGGTCAGGTGTTGGCTTCTCTGCTTGCTTCCGCGTACTTGTTAGGAGTCGCAGATAACGTCGAGAGCCCACAAGATTGCTGGTTGCTGCTGGTTTCCCTTTGCTGGTTTCCCTTTTGCTGGTTTCCCTTTTGGTTGTTACCGGGACCTGAATTGGCTTGAAGGGGAGATAAAATTATACAGTTTCTAACAGCTATATTCCACAGGAATAACGCGGGTCCGCTAAATACCTCTAGAACACGATTTGTGGTTTATAATTTTCACTTTATGTGTTAAGTACGATTCTATTGCAACTTCAGAAGGCGTTATATTCCACAAACTAAAGTTCTATATCGTGCTAGCTTGGCTTCAGGTCGATTCTGTAAAAAGCTTACCATTGGTATGTGGCCGATTACACCGACCATTTATAAACCGCCCCAAAAATCGGCAAATTTGGGCGGAATTCCAAAACATACACTAATGACCCTGTTAAGTACGTATACGTGCCTGCATATGAATTTCAAGTACTTCGGGCGATTCGACGGCGGTTTGTCAGGGTATACTCAAACGGCCCCGATTGGAAATTTAGTGTAGAAATCACAAAATTTATTGTGCTGACGACCAACCACAACAATTCACGTTTTGTAATTTCCTTTCTACTTTAAACTATTCCAGCCAAAGCTCTTTCCAAACGTTCCTTCGGCCTACTACTCATCATCATGTCCGACAACCTTCTTGCTCCTGCTACGCCAAGAGCCACATTCGCCCCAAAGCAGATAGCCTGTTTTACTTCAAGCCCTGTCTCGACGAGGAAGGAGACACTACGGGCAACTCAAGGTGCAAGACATGTTCTACATGCCGCAAGCATACTCCCAAGACAGGGTACTCCAACCTGGTATCAAGGGCTCCCGAAAATAATATTTATATTTATTTTCATCGTGAAGCTTGATAAATAATGTTATTGTTTCCGGACCGCGTGCAAATAAATTATTGGGAAGCTTCAGTCTGGGAAATAAATAACTGAGTAACTTAGAGAATATCTAATTGAGATTTAAGAAGATAGCTTTCGTTACATACATTAAAGCGCAGCCTCATCAACAGTCCGGGCGTGCGGTTTTCCTTTAGAAACAGAATCATCTCTAAAGTGATCGGGTGTAGCCCGTGCATTTCCTGACCAAACGTGATACGAGCGACACTAAAAAGACGCTCGACCACGTTTGATGTAGCAGGAATGCTACCGATAAAATCGTACCTTGCTCCCGTTGTAGCCAGACGCCGACGCTTTTGAAGCTGCTTGACGAAAGATCCTTCATCATTGATATCCTCTTGTACGTCCGTTGGCGTGCTTGATAAAAATGGCTCCAACGCTGTCTCTTCAGCGCGCGTGAGCCTAACGTTATTATCGGCCAATACTCGAGCGCAGCCCGACTCGAAATCAGGGCTGTGAACGATGGCAGCGCGTGGTCCTAAATAAAATAAATAGATACATTTTGGATAGACTTTTAATTTAGAATTTCAATTAGTGCACAAATAAATATAATTGCGTCGTACCAATATAAGCTGCATAATGGGGCTTTATCGCAATTAAGCCATCAAGCCATATACGAGCATCCAGAAGCGACACGTCCGCCCCTTGCAGCGCCTTCGACACAGACTCCACCTACTTTAAGTCGTTTAGTAGTTTCCGGAGTCGGCGGTTGCTCATCGGTGAAGGCAGGAGTTCGGCGATGTCGTCGTCGGTAGCATTGATGTACGGTAATAGCTCAACATACCGGTTTACCATCTTATAGGTAGACCCCCATCTGGTGTCTTGGGCGCCGACTGGTCGAAGTAGTGTCTGATCTCTATTACAATAAAATAAAAATATTTAAAAGGTTCTATAAATCAAAATTAAAAATACTTACCTGATCGTAGCAGACGTATTGAGTGTGCGCAGCTTGACGATCAGCTGCTTCACCTCTCCCAGCTCCATGCTGAAGTCTTCCAACTCGACTTGGACTGCACAATTAAGTTGATGGCTGGCACAGCCAATCAAGGGAACTCTCATTAGTGTCGCCAATAGGCGATTGACAGAACAGTTGTCAGCGACTAGAAAACAGCACTGGTCCAGCTGTTTCCCGTAAGCTCTAGCAAGCATAGTGGTAAGAAATGACATGTGCCCACGGGCCGAAAGATCTTCATCGTCGTCGTTAAGTAGAAGGCCATGCTCAGTAGAGGAGTTTTCACCACGCCGTCAACTTCGTAGCGGCCACATACAGCGAGGTAGTGCTCCGATGCATGAGTCCATCCGTCGATGATGAGCCCAAAAAAGCGCTGGAATCTCGGCCGCGATGGCGCGCTCTACTGCCCGCGTAACCTTGCCCATACCAGATACTAATGTTTCCACACAACTTAAGTCGAGATTTGAGTTTCTACAATTAAGAAAAAAAGATTTCTCTAAATTAGTCATAAAATGTTAAATACGATTTGAAATATGTGAACCATTACCGCCTTGTCGCTTAGTTCTCGTAGAAGTGCAGTGGGAGGTTGCTGTCTAGAATCCACTGCATCCAGCTGAAAAGGTTTAGGGATGATCGACGGACAAAACTATAGATCGATCCTGCTTCGGAGGTCGTAGCAGCAAGCATTAGGGTCTCGAAGTCGGGGTGCTCGCCCCGCACGTGATACATGAGGTTGAAAAACCCATTTCGAGCTATTCGTTCCCACTGAGCTTAATTCCGAAATTGCAGAACTGCTTGCGAACCGTGCCGCAGCGACATCGATGGTATTCTAGGATAACCTCATCGTACTCGACACGGCACGGTTTGAAGAAAAAAAACCACACTTGACTGGGCTTGCTCGAAGACGGTGCGTCCTTGGCGACGGGAAGAATTAGCCATACTGGTAAGGTCATTAGTAAATTGGCAAGTAACAGCTCTAACTTAACAAAACATTGAAAACAACGAATGGCCTGTAGCCAGTTATTCATTTGTATCGCCTAACCAAAATAATTTGATGTGCTCCCTAACATAAATTATGTTATTTGATGGGTCTAGAAAAAAATTATTTATGAAGTTGGGGAGATTCGGAAAATAAATATACTGCTAATATTTATTGCATTAACTGCTTCGTCAATATATTTTTCGGGACCCCTGCTGGTATCCCACGTCAAATCGGCGCATCCTAACTACGAGAGTGACATGCGGGACGCAACTGTCGCTGCAACCGTGACGTTCCTACCATGGGTGACCCAAAAGCTTCGAATCGCTACGCGTGGCTGCGCTGGGTGGTCAATGCCAACTTACCGTTGTCTTCTGTGAGTCCATGGAAACCCGCCAGTACGGAATATTAATTTGTATACCTGCATTATACTTTGTGATTTGAGTCTGATCTAATTTGGTGTAATGTACAGATACACGAAATTACACCCTATTTCGGTAGGCACCCTAACGCTCAACATGGAAGCTACAGTGAAGGCTGTTGAGAAACAGATCGGTGCTGAAATGTCGGATAGTTTTGGTCTCATCATAGACTGCTGGTCTCACGGCACGGAGCATTATCTTGCCGTGTACGGCTGCTACGAGGCTG
>JAIKVB010001888.1:0-10365 GCA_024679045.1 Phytophthora brassicae
ATCTGAAGAATTGACAGAGCGACAGTCAAAAGTGTGGGTGGCCGGATCATATTGGCCAGGACTGTACTATCTGAAAATCAAAAATTCGCATTTCTTTACGGTAATACCGGTAACTCGTCTATCATCCAGTCGACGATTCCTCAATTTGCCACTCAACCTACAATGCCATCGCACTCGTCCGAGATCCTACCAGTCGACGATTCCTCAATTTGCCACTCAACCTACAATGCCATCGCACTCGTCCGAGATCCTCGCATCTACTCCTGTGGTCGACACGACGCCTAGCTTCGAGCGGCTGCGTGATGCGCTACTGGACTTGTCTCAACCTGTGGGAAAGCGCACGCGCGCCATCTTCTACCTGCGCTCGCGTGGCGGTCTCGAAGACTTGCAAGTTCTGCTACAAGCGCTACTAAACCGCGAGGACTCGGAGCTCATGCGCCACGAACTAGCCTATGTGATTGGTCAGTTCCAGATGGAAGAGGCCTGTGATACGCTGCAGCGCGTGCTGGCCGACGAGGGTGACGACGACATGGTACGCCACGAGGCGGCGGAGGCGCTTGGAGCCATCGGTTCAGCCCAGTCGCTGCCTGTTCTCAAGCAGTTTACCAAGGATTCAGCGCCTGAAGTCTCAGACACTTGTAAATTGGCTGTAGACCTGGTCAAGTACAAGATAGCCAAGGCCAACGGTCAAGTCGTGGAGGGAGAGGTGGACCGTAACCCGTACTTGTCGGAAGACCCGGCTCCTGCTGCCGAGAAGGACGTATCAACAGCCCAGCTACGCAAAGTGCTACTGGACCACAACGGTGACATGTTTGCCAAGTATCGTGCTATGTTCTCGTTGCGCAACCGCAATACGGAGGAGGCGGCATTGGCGCTGGCCGAAGGCTTCAACGACCCGAACGCGCTCTTCAAGCACGAGGTGGCGTACGTCATGGGTCAGATGGAGAACCCTGTCGTCGTGCCAGCGCTTAAGAAAGTGCTGTTGGATGAGACTGAGCATCGTATGGTGCGTCACGAAGCGGCTGAGGCTCTTGGAGCTATTGGTACCCCAGAATGTGAGGAGATTCTGAAGGAACACCTTCAAGACCAAGCTCCAGTCGTGCGGGAGAGCTGTGCAGTGGCGCTGGACATCATGGACTACTGGGCACCTGATAAGTAAGCCGTAAGTAGCATTTACTACGTGCTGAAATAATACAGTTCATTTTTTTCATTACTACTAGTAGTATTTGCTTAGATTAATACTGTAGTATTACTATGTAGTACTATTTCTTCAAGCGAACAGGTAGCCAACATGCATTCCATTGAACGCACGTAGTGAAGATGGCAGCAACGTTGAAGAAGCTCGAAGTCGTTTAGCAATAGTCAGACACATGGCTGGCGGAAGTGAAACTTCTTGCGAAGGTAACAGACTAGAAATCGGTTGGCGAGGACCGTACAAAACTTTCAGTACACGACAAAACTGGGTCGAGTCTTTCTGCTTGATCATCGTCTCCCAGCTCAGTAATTGTAGCTGCAATTCTTCAGCCGGTAAAGTTGAAGCAGGAGCATTACTCTCCACCCCACACAGTAAATCTTGATCATACTGATCGCTAGATGTCAGGATGAACCGAAAAATACCATCTGAATCGGCCATCTCCAGTAATTTAGCACTCAGGATACTGTCAACAGTATACTTAGTGAACACATTGTCTTCAAGTAGTGAGGGTTGTTTGCTGTTGATTCCTTCGTCAGTCTTTGAATTGGAACGTGGATATGCACTGATCAAATGCTTGTGCAGTCGTATGGTCTCTGGGTGCTCCACGCTGCACAAGCCAACACGCGCTGAACACGCCGTACATGCCAGCGGTATCCACTCACGCTCTTCTTTTGCATTATCTCCAGGAGCTACTGCGGCCTTGTCCTGCTGATCCGTTACTGTCGCTTCCTGTACCAAATCACGAGCGTGCAAAAGCACATACGACTCACCAACAAGCACCCGCTGCCTCTGCGAATGAATATCATCCCTCGGAATGTGTTCAAAAGCGCCAATCCCAGCTCCCCAGAAGTCAAACATGTCCATCCAGTTGGCAGACGGTAGCGGCAGCACCTTCTCAATACTCAATGGTTTGTCTTCTCCACCTAGTAACAACTCATTACAACTACGACAACAGACGGAAACGTAACTTTCTGGCCGGAGCTCGACTGAAGACACCTGTGTGAAGGATGAGAAGCCACCCAGCGGCTGCTTGTCACTCAAACGGATGGGAAGTCTCAAGTACCAGTGATCGTCCTTCTCCTCCACTGTACACTGCGAAACGTCCACATTCCGCTCAATCTCCGTCCACCAGACAATTCTATCCTCTTCACTGTCCTCTTTGGGTTTATATGTAAGCTCTACACGTGGGAATTCGACTCGAACAGCGAGTTGCTTGACTTCCAGAGCTGAAGTCGTGTCCTCCTGCTTCTCTCCGTCTTTATGGCAGTCTAGGAAGTCCTCTTCACTGTCATCTATGGGTTTATATGTAAGCTCTACACGTGGGAATTCGACTCGAACAGCGAGTCGCTTGACTTCCAGAGCTGAAGTCGTGTCCTCCTGCTTCTCTCCGTCTTTATGGCAGTCTAGGAACAAATAGCACTGATAACAGCCAATGTTGGCGTGATACTCCACCAAAGAGTCCACAATTGTCGGTTGCAACGCGAGACTTTGCAGTCCGCTAGCCAACGTCTCTACTCCCCTTGCTAAGTCGTCCTCTCCGGCTTTTTCAGCGGCGCGCGCGTCCTCATACTCTTTCCGGGCGTTCGCAAGAGTGTCGCGTACGTTGTTGGCAGCTTTCAGAGCGTGTGCGTGCTCCTCCTGCGCCGCGCGGAGCTCCTCAAGCAGCTTCTGGGCCTCCACTTCCATTGGCAACGGCTGATCGAGAAGTGGCTACAATATAGAATTTCTACCGGGAAGTAGTTGAGGTTTTAATGGATATTGTGACTACCTGGAAACAATTGAATTTTGGACAGGCGTACGATTTGTGCTGACTCCACGCAAGTACCGTATCATACTGCTACTTTAATTGATTTGAGTCAGGGAAATGATGCAAGTCAATAGGCTTAATATTTGACCCCATAAAAGAAGTAAACAAACCGCCGGATCAGCTCGCCCTGCTCAACTTGTTCGGCGTGTTTAAGTGAGTCAATTTGCCACCCGGTCGAAAGCAGCTGCAGTACGACGAAAGTCAGCGGCGCAAAGCGTACCGGTAGTCATCTTTCTTAACCCCTGGCGTCAAGTGGTCTCGTCCCAACGTCACTGCGCCTCTCCTATCCAAAAAGCTTACACTGTTCATCCATGAAAGCCGTCGATAAAACATAGCTACATTATGATGGTAACCCAGCGAAGGTCGCCGTTATAAAATCAAGTTACTATCAAGTTCTCAAATTTAGACCTCCTTTTATTTCCAGTGAATCCCCTAATCTCTCTTGATGTGGTACAAATTGTTTAGGTACACTGTACCGCCAGTCTGAGGTAGGAACAAAACGCCTGGTGTAGTCGCGTCGTCTCGAAACCCCAACACTTGCGATCGTCGTCAAACCACAGTTCTACAGTTCTACAGTTCTGAAACTTCCAGTTGGGGAGTGAAGGCGAGTCACTTCGTCCCCTTTATCCTCATGGCCTACCTGACGATGACTCCCGACGACATTCAAGGTGATTACAACTGCGCTGTATCGGTACACGATTACCGTCTTTCAAGCAAGAAAGCCGAGTTTAAAGTGGTGGTGCAACTTTCCTTCTACTCGTCACGTGCACACGCCACAGGACGCACTTCGTGGCACATTTGGCGCAGTTTCTCGGCTTTCCGCAAACTGGACGAGCAGTTGCGTAAACGCAGCGCCACTCACATGAAAGGCGTCAAATTCCCGCCTTTGTATCGACGTAAAGCGCTTTTCCGCGTGGATAAGAGCGCCGAATTCTTGGGCCAGCGAGCGAGAGAGCTCGACAACTACGTTAACGCTGTGACACACATGCCGCAGCTTGTGGCGTTCCATTTGGCGGCTGTCAGTAGTCAGACACTAAAGAGCTTTGTGGGGTTTAATTCGGGCTTTGGCAACAACGCCGAGTACGACCAACAGGACGCCAATCTACGACCATCTTCGTCTATTTTAGCTTCTCCTGCTGTTGTCCAAGCTACAGCCAGCGTCATGGGGGATGACGACGACGACTTCCGCTCCGTCTCGAGCAGCTCCACTGTGTCTTCTTTCGCTTCGACAGCTAGTGACTACCGCTGGTCGGGGACAGGTTTTGTGGGTAGTCAAAGTTTCGCAAGACACACAGTACCGCAAGTGGGTCCACGCTCTAGTTTCGCTGGAAGTAACAGAGGTTCTTTTGCTGGAAGTTCATTAGGAGGATCTATGGGTCCAGGATCGTCCAGAGGGAGCTGGTTCCCGGCATCCTCCGATTCTGGAAGGATGTCTATGAACTCCATGTCGAGAGGCTCTTCAATGATGGCCATGACGGCTCCTGATGTCATTACACCTGAGTTAGATATGCAACGAGCCAAGATGGAAGATCAGCTCGTACAGGTTGGACTTGTGGGCGTCGGCATGCCTCCCGATGGATCTTGTCTGCTGCACTGCATCGTATACGAAATGTACCCACTTCAATGTCTTCGTGACTACCCAGCGGGAATGACGGTAGTCAATGTTGGTGCAGCGGATGGGATGGCGCCAAGACGAGTAGCAGCGGCCCAGTTCTTGCGCGTCAAGTTAATGGAGTACGCTCTTGAGCATATTAAAGCCTTGTCTGGGTTCCTGATGCAGGACGAAGAGGACGTTCGTGATAGGTACGAAACGTTCCGGGATACTTCGGACGAGCAGGCCACGACAGCAGAGCTTTACGCGGTTGCCAGCATGTTTAACATCGAATTGGTGCTTATTTCCAATGACGAGAGCTTCCAGATTGACCCTGTGCTGCCGATCGAAGGTTTGCCGTCTGTGCGTGAAGGACCACGACGTACAGTCACTTTGGGCTATTTGATCCCAGGCGAAGGACTTGCTGGTCACTATATTTGTGCACGAGAGCGACGAGGACAAGTTGGGATGCCTCCGAACAGCTTTGCAGGTGGTAGTTACCGTGGATCGATCCACATTGGACCTCCGAAGAATTTGAGCTGTGGCGCTTCGAATAATCGGCGCTTTGAGCGGATTCCGGAGACGAGAGTCGAATAGAGCAGCAAGAGCGGATAGAAGTACCCAATACAAGACGCACATGAAGTAAACGATGACGACAAGACAGCAAAATGACCTAAATCAATCCCCTCCCAGCCTCGACAAAGTCGAATGGATCCATTAACACGGCGGAAAAGTCCACGTACAAGCGGCATTAGAGTCCGAAGAAAAAGAGTGAGAACAAGTTCATGTTAATTGAACCATCAAGTGCAAGTAGCCTGAAGAAATCGAGAAGAAAGACCTGCGAATGTGTACACTATCAGGCCGCAAGATGCAGTTGATGCTTGGTATATTGTTTCAGCTTCCTGCTAGAGCTTTGAAGGTTCATCCGAGCCAATTACAGCAAAGGGAACTGCACGGACGAAGTGCCATCTCTATCCATTCTTTGAGTTGTTAAGATTGAGATAGTAAAGAGCTTAGGAAGACAGACAAAGAGGCTTCTCTCGATCAGTAAAGGAAATATACGTACGTGAGAGATATCTACTACAGTAGTACGAAGTAGTGTATTGTCTCGGAATGATTAAGTCATCTAAGTATTTAGCGAATAGTATGAATAGTATTAGTAGTACTACTACTGAGGTAGTAGTAGTTTCGTTGATGTAGTAATAGTAGTAGCTAATAATAATAACAGTAATAGTGGTACTACTACAGAAATATATATAGTAGTAGTAGTAGTAGTAGTAGTTGTAGTAGTAGAAGTAGTCGTAGTAGTATTGGCGGTGGTGTGGAAGTAGTATTAAAAGTAGCAGTAGTATTAGTAGTGGTAGAAGAAGAAGAAGTAGTAGTAGTAGCAGTATTAGTAGTAGCAGTAAGCAGTAAGCATATCAGAACTTCATCCTGAGTTCCGACTACCGCATCGCCCCTCTATTTCCTCTTACAGAGGACATGTACATACAGTGGGTAGCTGATTGCATTGCCGAGGAGACGCTGTCCTAAGCGAAGTTTTCTCCTAAGCGATTTTTTATTTTGGCCAATCGCAGAGTTTATTTTTTTTGTCATAATATGCCAAGAAATATACTCTGCGATTGGCCAGCAACATATTATGTTGCTGCTAATTATGCTGTGTTGTGCCTGTTCTTATTAATAATTAATAGCCTCCTCGCACCACAGGGACTATTTTCTCCTAAGCGATTTTTTATTTTGGCCAATCGCAGAGTTTATTTTTTTGTCATAATATGCCAAGAAATATACTCTGCGATTGGCCAGCAACATATTATGTTGCTACTAATTATGCTGTGTTGTGCCTGTTCTTATTAATAATTAATAGCCTCCTCGCACCACAGGGACTGGCAAGAAACTGAAGAGGTAGGCTAGCATTGCTGGCGACTACGCACACAAGCGCATTGTTCTTGCGTTCCTAACTGCAAGTCACGCAGTAAAAAGAAGCTATTACAATAATGAACACTTCTACCCATCATGTACCGTGGCCGACAAGACGCGCAAATAGAAGCAAATTTCAAAGTAGAAACAATAAGAAGCTCGTATTCTGTCGGCTTGCACAAACGGTAAAGACCACCTACGAACCTCCGCAACGGTGGCCAAGCAATCGTTCTGTGCAACAACAACAAGTTGTGCTCTGGATGAGCTCGGTGCGCAGTGAAGGTTGCTATGTTTCCTTGCAAATGCTATGGTACAAAGTTTTAGAGGTTGTATCCGTCCAATAGTAAAGCTGACAGGATGAGGAAGCTGAAACAGATTTTAAGTAGAAGAAACAAGATGGTTTCCTACAGGACGTTTGAACCGAGCGAAAAGGACAGCTATATAACTATCGGAGGAAAGGTGATGCAACGATCCTTGAACGTGGTGCTGAAGTCATGTGGCTGAGGAAGGAAGGTCTTCCAGCGTCAGCTAAAACGCAGGAGCTGAGAGCACGGCAGCGGACGAAGGTAAATCTGCCGAGTTGTTTACGTCTTCTTAATCGTGGAGACGGCGCTTTATGCGTCGCCATAAGCTGTTCGATTTCCGTCGGGTCCACTTATTTTTTAATATACCCGGTTTTTACCGGTACCGTGATTTTTGCAATTTGTAAGTTTTACCTTCTTTGGCCATATTTTGTGACACGTTCTAACCCTTACCTCAAACTGTGAACATTGAAGTTCGCTTAGGACAGGAGTTATGCGGTAGTTACATTGCTATACTTGAGAGATTGATCTGCACGCGGAAAACATCTTTAATTCCCCAATTGCACTATGTCTTTCGGAGAAGACTTGGTCACTCATGAGATTTAGCGTTGTTTCGCGAGATTCTATAGATTCTCGCCAAATGTTATATTTGCCGAGGTGCTAACTAACTCCCTAAGGCCCATTCTCAACCGAATCATGCGGCCGCATGCGACCAAATACAGGTCTCTGATTGGACAGGAGGTCGTGCGACCGCATGCGGCGTTTGACAAAAAAAGGCACGCATGGGATGAACCCTGGTGTCACGACCTGTTGGCAATAGAGATGGATAGGGATGGGGTGACGTCTATCTAAGACTGACCCACAACAGACCCACATAATATCAAAGCACCTTACACCGCCATGCCGACTAAAGAAGACGTCGTATCAATCCGCTTGACGAGGTTGCTGGCAGGGTCAGTTTTCGTCATCTGGTAGAAGGAAGAATGGTAGTTGGTGGTGCCAGACCTGGAGAAAGCGATGCACGCCACCAGATTTCAATTGGTGTTTCCGGTACCGCGCCACGCAATATCCCGGTGGGATGAGAAGGGGTGTCCCCTCAGGAAAGGAGTGCTCGACCCGCAAACTGGTCCCGCCGTTGATTGGTCCCGTTCAGCTTTTGGGACGATAAAGAGACCTACTATGTTAAGCTTCACGTTTGTATAGACTGCTCATCATTTTCACCTCTTTTGCCCATCTTTCTTCAGGACCGATGTCATTGCAGTCTTTTGGCATTTTCTGGTGCAATTGTGTCACAAAAAATGTTCTTTTACAGTTTTTCTGGCTAAAACGTCATCATACTTTGGTGCTTCGGGCCCCCGTTTGGTACCTGACTCCGATAGCAATAGGACAATACCTTTTCTAAATAATATTGAGAGTCAGAATGTCTAAAGTCATTTCGTGGCTCTGATTGGACATAAACATACTCCTATTGGTCAAAATGGTTAACGTTTTAAAGTGCGCTCCTGTCTATTGGATAGATACATAAATCTTTGTATCTAAATGTTGGTATGTCCCTACATGTATCTGCGCTACTATACTTCAGTTGATAATAAATTAATTATTTTGACTTTTAATCTTAAAAAGTTTTAGACCTTTAAAACTCGTCCTAATTTTTTCCAGTATAATCTTTGCGACCGCAATACCAGACACTTCACGGTAAACTCGCTGTTATGGACATTGACTTCAATTTACATTTGCTACGAAATGTAAACCGATCGTTGCGCAGGCATCGACGCGAACGTAAAAATTAGACTTAATGCGAGTGCGTCCACGCGTTGAATAGCCTTCAGATCTTTAGTAGAGCAATTTGGAGCACCTTGGAGTTGCAATACACTCAACACCGCAGCTTTCGAAATGAGAGGAAATTTGACGGGTATATTCTCTTTGTCGTGGATCATAAGTTTCATCTTCTCATCCGGGCTAAACCGAAAGAGTTCGTCTACGATACTCAATATCATCAGTTCTCGAGACATTCGATATGTGGGGTCACTTAAACACGGGCCCAGATCAGGAACTGTTCTGGTAGACATTATGTAGATTTTCTGGACTGGCCAATTTCGCAGTGCATCGTTGTAAAATGACAAAGATACATCGTATCCGTAACCAGTTGTGAGCTCCTCTAACACTGGACAGGTTTCCGCCAAGATGCTTAGATCCACACGAGGTAAGTGCTTTCGGTAAAATGTAGAAGCTGTAGGTAGCACGATAATCTTAAGGTTCCGACCAATTAATGTCAACAAATCCGTCGCCAAAGAATCGGTTTCAACGTGGTCGAACCCTAGAGCCAGAGCTTGAACACGGCTAGATTGTTCCGTGTGATACCAATCAAATAGCGTCGCATCCGGAACGAACTCAGCAACTCCATCTTTCAACATCGTCGTACAAATCCCATAGCCAGGAGCCACAACATCAACGCAGCCAGGTGATACAGCAGGGTTGTAAAGCGCACGGCATCGACAAGACCTTGAAATAACGAGGTCTACTGTTTCACCGTCTACCAACTTGGTTAAACGTACTTCTGCGCCTCTGGATAAGTCAACAAATCCGTACTTTGGTTGTACCTCCAGTTTTTACATTATTGGCTCAGGATACTTCGTTTTCATCACTTCTCGAACAGAAGCAATGGCCGAGTGTGACAACCATACCTTCAAAAGCTTTGCTTTTTAATGCAGACAGTTGAAGACCCACAATACAGAGCGTAGACCGCCCATTTCAATCGATACTGACTCAACGATTTCGGTTCAGAAAACTCTAAACATTTGACTCTCCCAACTGACACCAGTTCCGACACTGCAGAACACGTTGCAACGAAAATATCGTCTGGCATACATCTGCACTTTAATTCAAGTTTTTCCCAACTTTTCTGACAAATAGTGCGTCGGAATTTCCCATCTCCGACTACTGATTCGCACAAGGGGCCGCCACAAAACAGTGTACTCAGATCGGAATTTCCCATCTCCGACTACTGATTCGCACAAGGGGCCGCCACAAAACAGTGTACTCAGAAAATACCCAACATTTACCAGAACTCTTGGTACAAGAGCGGAATCGCTGTACCACTCGCCACGAAAAATCAACTTTTGTGTGAAGAACTCTTGGTACAAGAGCGGAATCGCTGTACCACTCGCCACGAAAAATCAACTTTTGTGTGTAAGTTTGCGCTAGTGCCGACGTCAAGTCTTGAATACTTGAAGAATTAAACAGTAAACTTCGAATAGCGATAATTGAAGATAATAAACCAGCCTTAGTTCTATCTGAAAGAAACTCTGACCGCAGCAAATGTTGAGTCATAATTCCAGCACTTTGACACACGCGAACATGAAAAACGGTAGGAACCTCAGCATTAAATAAGGTTTTCATCATTATCGGCCCTGAACGTGTTGCTGCACTAGTTTCATCGAGCATATGCATTCCCTTTAATTGTCTTGTAGGGTTGTTGATTTTCCAAGAAATTGGGCAAAGGAAAGCATGTACCGATGTCACACCCTCGTGTAGACTCTTGGATTGTAACTTT
>JAIKVB010001889.1:0-10364 GCA_024679045.1 Phytophthora brassicae
TACCGTAACCGGACTTGACTCTTGTGCGATCGGGAGGAAAATCTGCTCTGATTGTTTTGCCCTGTGGGTCTTATCTCTATACTATGGTTTCCTATATCTTAATACAAATATCTAATGTAAACTCGTCTGTTACGAAACCACCGGTGTCCCGGTGTCCTTGCGACTGCTCAGCGATGCCTCGAGGAGTCGTTACCATGAAATCTTCTGAATGCGAATGTCTATCAACGTTCGGGGAACCTTCGCCTGGATACTTGGTCGAAATAACTGCTACCTCAAATATGGTGTTCAGAACACCACCTTGCTCTTGTGTCTAGTCACTCTCTCGCGGGTATTAGGACCAATCAACACTCGGTCTCCATTCTTGGTCCTCTTTTCCTAACGGGATTTCATCCCGAAGTCTCTAACGGCGGCAGTCAAGGCAACGCGCGCTGCAGGCATTTTACAACACCACAACAACCCATCCTAGCTACTCCCGGATCATATCGAGAGAGTGCGTGGTGTTTCAGACGGAACAAAAGCTGTTCCCCCCAAGGTGTCAGCCCGACAATCCGTCGAATTTGGCGCCAGGCCAGCGTGTGCAGCCCTGTGGCCGCTAACCCACTATGTAACCTCCATTTGTCCTCTGTTTTGGTCAAGGTGTTGATCCCTTTCGCCGTACTGGCCCGGCCGGGTCAGTTGAATCTTGTATCCCTTCCGTGTTCTCCGCCACTTCCGTGTTCCTCTCCACAAACATGCCACCCTGCCCAAGCGGGGATGGGATGAACGGCTGTGCTCTGAGGGTCAGCCCCTGTCTTGCTGGCTACAGCACTAACGAGCTCGAGGTGGGACTGGAGCGGCACGAGCTGTAGCCCCGCTCCATCATCTGAAATCAAGATTCTGTCCTCATTGAGCCGGAGCACTGGTCGTGTCAGGTTTGGTCCCTCTGCAGAGTATCGTATTCTCCCGCCATGTTCACCGGGATGGAGCATATTGGGAAAATTGAGTATCAGCAGTCTGACAAGTTTCTGCACCTGCTTCCAGACAACTCTGGTCACTTTCCGCACCAAAGTCGTGACGACAAGGTCTTCGCTTCGGTCAGATGCCAATGGATGACCTCTCGCAGTAAGTGGCCCGCTTTCGCTAACAGCCCAAAGGTCTGCCGACTGACGACCGGTTTCCAGCTGCGTCAATCAAAGGTAATGCTGCCACCGACATGTAGCGTAGCCATTCCGGGCAGAAAGGTCCTTGCGTGGTACGCTCATTCGCGATATAGAGACTGCTAGTGCTGCCCCTGATTCCCGCCGTGTGCATCACCATCCGCCGTCCTCTCCATTCTGGCTGAAGTCCGCCATGAAAGTCTATGATGGCATTCAGTGCCGTCACCATGGCATGTTTGTATGGCTGCGTCACGACTCCTCCAAACTTGCTGCATACGTCAACACCTGTGCGCCATAGAGAGACGAAGAATCTCGGTTTGTGGTGCATGGAGATTAGAGCAGCCGGAGGAACATACACTCTCGTGCTCGGTACAGTATCGCATGTGTTCGCCACCACATCGCCGACGACATGCCCGGTATGCGTCGCATCTAACGCCCATGTATTGCCCATTGATCCCGCCATTGCCAGCAATTCCACTAGTAAATTCGGCACAGCGATGCCATCGATTTTCCGCGGTAATTGTGCTACGTGGCCATTAAGCCATGCCCGACCCGGGAGCTTGGTGTCCGTGAACTGAGCATGCCAGACAAAACTATGCAACAGCTTTTGAAACCTCTTGACTGTGGTGCGAGACGGCCAATTGTGTCTTCCGATAAACAAGAGTTTCGGTATAATCACTGCTGCCGCGACAGCGCTGCGTTTATCCACTGCCAGCGATTTACCGCTAGTGCTAACCGCGTAGTTAGCGGAGTTCGCGCGAGCCGCCACGTGTACTCTGGGTCAGGCACGCTCCCAACATGATGTCCGAGGTACCGAGCCATGGTCTGCCCCGGTTTTAGAGTAAGAGGCTGTGGCAACGCCGGTGGCGTGGATAACAGTTCCACATTGAGCGCTATAACCAGCGTTTGAGACTCATTAAGGCGCAAGCCAGACGCCAGTGCGAAGATGGCGGCTATACAGAGTACAGTAATGACCTCCGCTGCCGATCGGACGTAGCTGGCGGTGTCATCGGCATAGCCGCCGACCTTGAGGGTGAACACCCCCGCATCGCTCTTGAGTATGATGCCGCTCAGTCTGTCATCACGGTCAATTTGCCTATACAGCGCCTCCAGTACTATTATGGACAGCAGGGGAGCCAGTGGGCAGCCTTGCCGTATCCCGCACCGGACTGGGACCTATATGGAGTTGTACCCGTTGGCTTGAAACCGTACCTCGGTGCCGTCGCGAAGTCCTTTCATAGCTGCCACAAATACTTCGGGAAACCCAAGCCAACGCAGCACGTCGTACATGAAAGTCCGATCCACCGAATCGTAGGCTTTGGCAAAATCGAGCAATATCGCCAGAGCCTCTGCCATTGTAGGATCCTGTTGCGCTGCCGCCGGCGCAGCTGTGAAGAAGTCGATAGTCGCGTGGAAATTCCTATGAGGTACAAATCCATTCTGGTGGGGGTGGATAATACGGCAAAGCTTCGCGCTTGTCCATGTCGCCAGTATCCGCGTTAGGAGCTTGTAATCCGTGTCAAGCAGTGCTAAAGGCCGGTAGTTGGTGAGGTACAAATCCATTCTGGTGGGGGTGGATAATACGGCAAAGCTTCGCGCTTGTCCGTGTCGCCAGTATCCGCGTTAGGAGCTTGTAATCCGTGTCAAGCAGTGCTAAAGGCCGGTAGTTGAGAGGATTGGACGACCCTCCGCCCTTTTTGAGACAAAAAATGTCAGCTTGAAGAAAAGACGGTGGAAACAGTCCAGTGGAGTACCACTGGTTAAACAGCCGAATGAGGAGTGGAATGAGAATGTCCGAAAAATCGCGGTACCAGTCATTTCCCAGCCGGTCAGGCCCACAAGCTTTACCAGGCTTGGATGCCCCAATGGCTGCGGCCACCTCGGCATCTGTGATTTGCTCCGTGAGATCGTCCAGTAGCGCCGCGTATTGCCCACTTGGTCCCAGCCAGCGCACCACTTGTGCTCTATCTTCCGGTGTAGCTGCCTGTTGCTGGAAAATGGGCGCCCATGCGTATGCTAACGTTTCCGCTTTATCATGGACAGCCCGCTCGGGGTGCCCCTCTGCCGCCTCGAGCCGATGTATCGCGTTGTCAGCAAACTTCGCGCTAACCCGTTGGAAGAGTGCCTTGCTGGTTTTGCCAGGGGTGTAGACACCGGTTCGTAAAGTTCGTTGCTGTCGGCGTGCGGTGTCAGAAGCGATACAGTCGGCTACTGCATTGCGTGCTCGGTGAAGCGGCGTCCCCCCACGGCCATCCTCGAGCGTCATCACGTCGAGATGATCCACAAGTCTGTCCACCGTCACCTCGGTACCCGCATCGTCCTCTTGCAGCCGCTGTTCTCTGCGTAGGAGCCGTCTGAGCTTTTGTTTGTATGTCGACCGTGCAGCTTGTCTTCGCTGTTTGGTGATGCGTAAGGCGTCCTTCCATATCTGAATCTTCAGTTCGTCCCACCGGGCTGCCCAATCAGCTCCACCGAATTGGTCCGCTTGGATGTGAGCAAGCTCCTGCTGCAGCTGCTTCTTCATGTTGGCCCGAATTTCCAGGTCCGCTATCCGCGGTGGCGGGTAGACCCGTGCCGGTCGAGACATTCTGACCGGGTCCGTGGGGCTACGAAGCTGCACCCGGACGGGTTTATGATCTGCAGCTGTTCCACTTCGCGTCACGTCCACGTGAGCTACCCAGTCCAATAGGGTAGCTGTTACATACCAACGGTCGAGTCGGGAGGTGGCCTCTGCTCCCCCTGGCAACGTGTAGCGATACGTGTGGGTCCTGTTATAATAAGCGCGTCTGTCACCTTTCTCCCTCTCCGGCGGTGGCTCCACGGCTTCGACTAACCCCCAATGCGCCAGCAAATTCGCTAAAGCGGGCGACTCATGTGCAGCTGCCGGGCGCAGCCAGCTTATATCCCACGTAGCATCCAAAGTGCAATTGAAATCACCCCCTAAAATCACTTGGTCCACTTCCGGAAGTTATAGCTCAAGAAGTGACCGAAAAAACGCTTCTCGCCTGCCGCTTTGGTGTGGAGTGTATACACACGCTATGAGCACTTCCCGTCCTTCCACAACCCCGATCACTGACATGAAGTGTGGTGTCCATTTATGTTGGAGCACCGGTCGTACGTCCGCGAAATGGCCGTAGGGATGTATCAATATTGCGACTCCAGCTTTCCGCTCTACCGCTGGCGCCCAGAATGAGAGCTGTTGGCATTCGTCACCGGACCGGAAACCCCATCTGCTGTTATATCGGCGCTGTTCCGTAGCGATTTCCTCCAGTTGGACGTGTCTTTCTTGTAAGAGAACAATATCATGGATGCCTTGCGTATCCCGGGTTTTAAATGCATTAAAATAGTTGTCTCTCTGCGCCTGTTTGCCGCCAAAACCATTGACATTGTGGGTTACACAGCTGATCGTTTGGTGGTCAGGATGCAAGCGTGGATTCCTGTGGGTCGCTGTAGATGGTCTAAGCTCCTCCTCCTGAACTCGTTTCTTGATCATCTCTTTCCGGTCCTCCTGGAACTCACGCTGGACTTGCTGATGGCGTTGGTCCGAAGGCAGGGGCGGAAACAAATCGCCCAGCGTCCGCTGCTGCGGCCGCGTTGCCCTGCGTCTTGGCTCGGCAGGTGCCCGTGAGTGACGACTGCTGTCGAGAGCCTCCGCCACTTTTGCGCCACCCCCTCTGTTCGGGCTGAGAGAGTGGTGTTGTCGGCCTGGGCGACCCTTAGCGTCGTGTTGAAACTGGCGCACCTGAAGTCAGGGCATCCAGTCTCTCCTCCCACGTGACCCCACTTGGTAACGTTAGAATCCCGCTCCATTGGCCATGATGACCAATGGCTTCACACGTGGTGCGAAGCGCCGGTTGCTGCTGGTATGCATGGCCGTAGTGTTCTTGAGGTATAGCACCCATCGAGCTGGCGTCCCATGCACAGACAACGTGAGGTAGAATGTGAAAATTGGTGCATCACCCACCAGCATTCCGTCGGGATGGAGACAGGTTTGGCCACGTTGGCCACGTCCTTGTGGAGTTGGACAAGTCTCGCCCACCGTTGCCAGTCTCCCACGAGTTTCCTGTCCCTGACGTCTCCGTCATTGCTTGTGCAGGCCGCAAGCCACGATCTGCATAACTCGCCGGTTTGGAGCCGGTCCCGCTTTCAAGTACCCCCTGTAGTATGGATATAGCCATATCGTAACATTCCAGTGATCCCCAGATACGCAATATATCCTTGGGAAGCCCTTTAGCCGCTAGTTCGGGAAGGGCAGAAAACTGAATACACTATGGAGTGCCGGACGGTGGCGGAGGAGCCACGGCATCATGTCCCCTAAAGTCGCCGAACTGCTTGCGTATGGGAGGGTGGCATATAAGCCGCCGGAGCTCGCTTGACCCAGGCACACACTGCGTTGGCGTTTTCTGTAAGAAGGTGCTTCATCTTGATCCGCTCAGGTAGCAGTTCTGGTTCCCCGGATGCAGTCGAGCAGGTTCTTGGCCACCGATAGCGCTACCTGGCCATGGTTGGACACTGGGTGCGGGTTGGCATCTTGTCTGCATGACCCCCTGTGTGTGCAGAGAGCCCGTCTGTACCCGCCTCAGTTGGTTGGCTGGGACCTGCTGCCAACCGCAGCCTTCCCGCCTCCGCCTCTAGTCCCGCTTCCATAGCCGCAATGTCTCGAGCTACAGCCGGGGGCACCGGTAGCCCGAGTCTGACATGTACCACGTCCATCCTGTCCCGCCACGACATGCTTCCGGTTATGATAGCGTTCGTCCCAATCGAGTCGTCCAGCAGGTCGACTGTATCTGCGTGAGCACCACAGTGGTGATTGTGCGCTATGACCTCGTCATACCATTCGTGCGTTCGACAGAATTTACGTGCAAATTTCATATCCCCTTCAGCCTGCCACCGAGTGGCGAGTCCAGCGTGGCCAACCCCGTAAAAATGCGCCTCCTCTCTCTTTAGCACCAACATGATAGGCAAAACATGCAACTTGCGAAAGTGCTCCAGCATCGCCTTGGCTTGCGATATCTCCGTTGCACCCCCGCACCCAGACTCGTGAGTCCCACCGTTTGGCGTTTGATAGTCCTTGTAGTAGTAGCGTTGCACCGTAGCGTCTTGATTGTCCTTCACATCAAGTACGAAAATGGGTTCGCGGAGATATTGCGCCATCGCACGCAGTGCCTCCGCGCCTGCCCAGAATTCTGCCGGTACATGCGTATTCACAGTACGTTTCCGTTCCTGTGCATAGTGCGTATACAAATCTACCGTCGCTGTCGCCGTTTCCTTGGGCGGGAGTGACTTCGGGTAAAGTTTTTTCAATTCCTCCTGAGGCGTCACTATGTTGCAGTCTATATCCCTTGTTAAGTTGGCCATCATTAGTGTATAAATCGCGCGTTTCATCTTGTTGATGTCCCGTACAGTTTCACTAGTAAATTTTAGTGACTCCCCCGTCATGTACGACGTAGACGCATAGAGAGCCGCATAGGCACACTGTCCATTCGCTGGTACTTGAATTAGCCGCCCTTGGAATGGCAGCAGAAAAATGGGCAATTGTTGTGGCATGCCCGGAGCGTGCACTGTGGTTTCATACTCAAAACCGTCTTGGTTGAGGGTCGGTTGGTGCAGGGAAGCGTCGTCGACCTGGTGTTCCGCGTTTGTCGGAGTGCCCACCTCCATGTCAGTATCCATATAGGCAGGCGAAGGCAAACTCGGGTTCAACGACGTGGAAGCTAACGAGAACGGGAATTCAGAGCCCGGTGTGAGCACAGGGGACAGCGGCTGAGTCGGTGGAGATGACCCTACATATCCGGTGGAGCTGTCGCTGCCATCATGTCCATCCTCCTCCATAGACATCGGAGCATCAGAAGCGTCTGTCAAGGTTAGAAGCAACGCTTCCTCAAGCTAAGGTGCGTGTGACCCCCGTCACAGTGGCAGTCCGTCGTCTGGATACGCGTAATCCGCTTCAGCATCCTCATTGGTGCTAGATTCGTTGTCACTGCTATCAGTGTCGGCCATCAAAGACGCATAACCTTCCCTTAGCTCTCTGGCGATTGAAGGCGGCAAATCCCGGTGCTTGGGAGCGGTTTTTGGCGCGTGCGGTCCGTTTGCCTGAGGCCTCCCCTTGGCTTGGGTGGTGGACACCACCATCGAGTCCAACTGTGCCTCTGTCCGTTGGTGACGGATGTCAGCGTGCTCACTGTCTGTTCCCGAGCGGTTCTTGTTGTCCGTCGTGGCCTCAGAGACGATCGTGGTCCCTTGTACGGTCAGTTTTACACCCTGAGATTGTGCCCCCTGCTCTGTGGTCGGTGTTGACCCCGGTTAGTACGGTCAGTTTTACACCCTGAGATTGTGCCCCCTGCTCTGTGGTCGGTGTTGACCCCGGTTGAGTTGTTGCATTGTCCTTCTTCGCGGTCAAGTTCCCCTTGGGTAGGTCCCGCGGGCGTGGCTCTGGTGCTGCGGCTCGAGCAGTCATCTCCGCCTGTCCCGTGTTTCCCCGCGCCTTCGGATGTCCGTTCGCAGTCACGGCACCCACTGTAGCATCCACAGCACCCAAGGTTGCGTTAAATACCGTGCTGCTCATCGTCGCTGTCACTTCTCGTTGCAGTGTGGCGAGGAATACCTCAAGACTTTCCCCGTCCGAATGTTGGTACTGGGTCGCATCCCCCACCGTGTATCGGTGGACTTGCCCGTGTAAGACCTCAGAAATTTCTGTTGGCTCTTGAGCTGCTGGCTGTATGTAGCCTTGCAAAATCCCGTAGTATGGAAGGGTACGTAACATCGGGCACATGGCATGCGCGGATACATCAGATGGTGGTGCATCGTAAGGTGATGCCCTGTCACGTTCAGCTTTGTGATCGCTCGCAACCCCGACGGGCATTCCAGTCCCCAGAAGCTGATGAGAATGTAGCGGTTATCAATGGTCTCTGTGGAGTCTGCCGTTCCGCGCCTGCTACAGTGACTCCGGGTAGTTTGCCAAGTGCTGCCAGCAACGCAACCATCCCCAAAGCTTCTGCTCCGTACACTCTCACCGAGTATTGCCTGCGCAGCTGAGCTGGCTGCAAGATGCCCGTAATCAGTGTTGACTCTGTATCCTCGAGCATAATACAGACACCCTGAAGTCGGAACGCGAGACCCCCGTACCATTGGGCAAGTCGCTTCGAGTGGAACACGAAACTGAGCGTATGGATGCCGTCAAAATGTAGACTTTTCACATCGTCTAGCATCCTAGCTATCATTGTGCGTCCGCTGGTCGTGTCCGCGTTGGCTTCATACAATAGCGCGAAGAGTGCAATGTGGGTCATTGCCTTGCGTAGTTTGGCGCGTGGCGCCACCACTGCAGTCAGCGTCGCTACCATATGGGTCTCGTGAAATTGCTCCATCATCTCCCTCTGCAAGACCGTCATTGTGGCCTTCAGAAAATTCGGAGCGTGCGTCAGCTCAAGGTCACTCTTGAGGTACGCCAGCAGTGCTTCAGTTTCGCTTGACGAACGTGGTCGCAGTGCATCGTACACTCTTGAGGTACGCCAGCAGTGCTTCAGTTTCGCTTGACGAACGTGGTCGCAGTGCATCGTCCTTGCGTACTTCGAACTCTCACATGGCCACTCTCTTCAAACGGGCATCGTGCTCGGTACACCCGTATGGCACCTCAGACGTCCAATTTTTGGCCAGTGTCTCCATCAATTCGTTTCTCGCGAGGTGTCTATTTGCCCGTGATGTGATGCACCGTCTCCCCCTGACGCGTTCCTCGGCTCGCATGGGAATTGGATGCCACTGCGTCCGCGTAGCTTCCAAGTACCGTCGCCGGTGCCTGCCCCACAGCTGAGAATACCGTGCTAGTAGGACTGAACAGCTCCACCCTCCCCGGAGTGAGACCTGTTCCGGCTTGCCCCCGCTCCTGCTGTTGGCGTGTTTGAACCCTGTGATGGTATTTCACCATCTGTAGGGTGTGGTCCACATCCCTTTCCGCCCAATAGAGTGGAGGGCACGATGCTGCCTGTGCTCCTCCCCCTTGGCTCGTCCAGTGCGTCCGCTTGAGGTGGATACGGCATATTGTCTGTACTACCTCCGTCTGGAGGTTTCCTCTCCATGTTGCTTCCTTGCAGCTTGGTACTTGGCTACTTCCTTGTCCGCTGGTATGAGTTTTGCTCTCGTACCTCTCGTCCTGAGTCTCGTGGCTTCTCTGCGCAAATCCCCTTATGCTTTCCCAGGTAAAGTCAGAGTGAGAGTCTGAGTCTGATACTGAGTCTGGAACTGAGTCCGAGTCTAAGTCTAATACTAAGTCTGGATCTGATTTTAAGTCTGATTCTGAGTCTTGTTCTGAGTCTGTTTCTGAGTCTGATACTGAGTCTGGATCTGAGTTCGAGTGTGATTCTGATTCTGAGTCTAAGTCGAGTTCTGAGTCTGATTCTAAATCTGATTCTGAGTCAGAGTCTGGTTCTGCATCTATTTCTGCGTCTAAGCTGAGTCTGATATTGAGTCTGGTTCTGAGTCAGAGTCTGATTCTGAGTGCGATACTGCGTCTGGTACTGAGTCTGTTTCTGAGTCTGAGTCTAGTTATGAGTCTGGGTCTGAGTCTAGTGCTGAGTCAGGTTCTGAGTCCAATTCGGATTTTGATAATGAGTCTGAGTCTGAGTCTGTGTCTGAGTCTGGGTCTAAATATGAGTGTAATACTGAGACCGTGATTCAGTATGGGAACAGACTAAGACTCAGTCAGACTCAGTATCAGACTCAGAATCCGATTAAGAACCAGACTCGGTATCAGACTTAAACTCGTAAGTACTCTAAATCTTAATCAGACTCAGTATCAGAACCAGTATCAGAATCAGAATACCGAAATTAGAATCAGACTTAGTATCCGACTCGGATTCAGAACAAGACTCGAATCAGAATCAGTACCAGGCTCAGAATCACAACCAGACTCAGACATACTCAGAACCAATCTCAAACAAAGACCCAGTTTTTGATTCAGACCCAGACTCAATATCAGACTAAAAATCAGAAACAGACTCGAACTCAGAACCAGACTTAGTACCAGAATCAGACTCAGAACCAGACTGAATAATGGACTCAGACCCAGACTCAGTATCAGACTTAAACTAATAGCTAGGCTCAGAAACAGACTCAGACTCGCACTCTAAGACTGAATCAGAATCAAATCCAGACTCAGTACCAGACTTAGGGTCTGTTGAGGGTTACCGGTTTTATACCGGTTAACCGATTCGGTCCAATGCGACACTACGATGA
>JAIKVB010001890.1:0-10357 GCA_024679045.1 Phytophthora brassicae
ACAACTTTTCACGCAATAAAGTGGAATGCGCGATTTGCGCTTCTTCATCGCGTACGTGGAGTTCGCGAAGAAGTTGCCAGTGGACGACGACGGTCAGGACGACGCAGTTTGGCAGCGTCTTCTCTTTCGCGAAGAGTTGGCGAGTTTTCACGAGTTTCTGGTCCATCGAGTGATTTGTGAAGAAGTTTTGGCGTTTGCGCGTGAAAGTCTCCGTTTAGCGTGTGGAGACTGTAGACAGAACGATGTCGTGGACGAAGACTGGGCGATTAAGACACCGGAAGACGTGGGAATTGGTGTTTTGCATGATTTAAAGCTTGTTGCGCCAAAGATTTGGATCGGCTCTAGTGACTCAGTGGAGTTACTCGACCAACGAGATTTTCAACATGTTGTTTACTGCACCACTTCGAGTCTCGAGACGCATTTAAAACGTCAAGAATTGAACGTCTCGTACTCGTTTTACGTCGCCACGCTCTTCGATTTGCCCCGACAACAGTTTGAAGACGGAGGTGTAAAATTTACTGAAAATTCGAGCTACTTTTGCAGCGAATTCGCACAAATCGCAGAGACGCTTAACGTGCTTATTAGTACCGACGACGGAACCTTGTTGTTGTATTGCGATAGTGGACTCTCGACGTCTATTGCTTTGTGCGCGGCGCTGCTAATGGCACGCTACAAGTTGCCAGTGGCCGAAGTCTTGGCGCTAATCCACACAGTGCGGCACGAAATCTCGCTATCCAAATATTTGCACCTGCAACTGCAGCAGCTAGATATGCTTCGTGAATAAATTGAGAAATATTTTAGCAAAACACTAACAGCTTTCTCGAATGTACCGGTATTCGTTGAGAAAACGGGTGGGGATTTTTCTCGAGTACAAATCGGATGCTTTTCAAGTTATTGAGATGCATTGCGAGTACATTTATCAATACAAATATTACTCGGATGCTTATTTTACTCGGATGGTTTGGTGACACATGTTCGTGGGATAGAGACAGCAGAGTAACGCTCTCTTTTACGCATGACTATATTGGCTAATCTCTTGGTCTACACTTCCCATTTGCTGTTTATTGACGATGGCGGAGGAGTTGCTTGATGAAGATGACGAAGAAGACATCGACGACCAAGCAGAAACAGAGATGCTTTGTTGAGATTTCAGAGCACGCTTCGACGAGTGCTGCGTTGGCGGCCATGCAGCACCATGACGGCTACACCTTCTCCGTCCGTTAAGGTCAGGGTAAAATATCTCCGCTCGAGGATCGCTGGCTTCGCTCGTGTGTTGCCGTCTGAAAGTTCCCATTTCTTCGGCAATATGGAGCTTGATGCCACGTGTGTATCTGCACGCACAGGTGTGGGATTAGACAATAATTGTGATTAGTTCATGTGTAGGGCTTTTCCCAAAACCAGTACTTATTTACCCCCATCGTCTCAAAACCAGTACCTGTTCCAAAACCAGAACGATCCTCCAATTGTGAGCTTTGACGTCGAGTTGAAGTCATGCGTTCATTTTTCTTAAGTACGAATATTCTGCGTGCACTTGGAAGTTCGTTCTTCTGTGTCATTTTCGTATCAATCGAGCGCTTTAACACCGAAGGAAGTGTACGAAAGACAGCGACGTTGTCGCCCTCCCCTGCTTCTTTTGCGCTCGTATTTATCTACGGGTCCTTCTGCGTGTTCATTACTCGTGCGGTTCCTGCATGTGCTGATCATGCGGCTACATGTTCTGCGAAACCTGCATCCTATCGTTGACATCGGATCTTAATCTGGTTTTGGAACAGGTAGACGATGGGGATTACTCCAAATACAGCCAATATTATTATTGTACTTGCAATGCATCTCAATAAGAGCTGTACTCTGGGGAAATCCGATTTGTACTCGCTGATCATCTTTTTCCCACTTCATACAGAGGAAGACGAGTCACTAAACTCACCCGGAGTGTAGATGACCGACCGCTCTGCAGCCAGCGCTTGGTCAGAAACTGCTTGAATTGCGCCAAACCGTCGCCAAAGAAAGTAAACAAATTTACGCAAATGTACTATCTACAGTATTTGGCTTCTAATAAGGAAGAGCAAACCCATGAAACGGTTCATCGTTCGATCTCGGACTTCAATAGTGCCCAAAGGCGAAATCAGCCTATCTTGAAGTTTGTAGGCTTGGTACACTACAAAAACCTCCTCAAATTGATACCAAGGTCCCTTAAAAGGTGTCGTCCCGGCACCATTCTCGTCGAAAGAAAGCGAGTTAGTTATCGGATGCAAGCGTCTATTATCTCCATCTCCTCAAGGAAACGGGCGACAGAATCTCGAGAAGATGCTGGAACCTCGCAAAAGGAGATTGTGTCACTGATTCGAACCGTCCTAATCGTGACGGACGCCGAGTTTAGTACATACCGCTATCGTCAGAGTATCCAGCTGATCTATTACATGTAAGTGCATGGTGGCATAACTCCGTATTTTCCATTTCGGAGAAAAGCACGATGGATCTTTTTTATTTGGCCGTATCGGAGGACTCTCGAATTGGATAAATTCTACCAGTCGTGGAATTCATGGATCAGACGGGCACGAAGGTCGTCGTCAAGTGGGACGACGACAAGAGGAGGATCGGCTCTATCGACGCAATACATCAGGAGGCTCCATCCTGTGAATACCTGTCGACGCGGGTACAACTTCGCGGAGAGAGTTGGTATCGTGCTTAATCCGACGGACCTTTCAGGTATATGATGATCTCATTCATAAACGACCGCGAGTCAGAACTAGCCGTGTTGCTTTTTATATGTTTCCAGTTGACGTCAATCGAGACCGAGGATATTATCGCAACGCTGCAGCACCTCAGCACGATTAAGTATGTAGGCGGACATACGCGTACGTCGCTGGTACTCGTTTTCTGCTCCAAACTCTTCTCGTTCTGTACAGTATTTATATTTGACAAGTCACTGCCTTGTAACGACATGGAGTACTGCGAGTGATACTCCATCAACATCTTTGGCGTGGATGAGCATGAGACCAAATTGTCGTGCTGCCGATAGTAATGTAATCAGAGTACATTTGGCAACTGGTGGTGTGGTGGGTGCTACACGATCCACATGAAGATTACAGCAGCTCATTGAGGTGCTGGAGGGCTTGGAGACGGACCTTGCGGAGTTGGACTATTTGAGTCACCACGTTGAGTTTTTTTGTCGGCGTGTCAAGTCTACACACAGGATTGCACTGGTTGCGTTGGTGCTTGGTGCTGTTGGGGGATTTGTTTGGGGTACTTCGTAAAATTTGCCGCCGTGTTGGAACTTCCCATTTTTCTGGTGGAAGCTTGGTGGAGTATTTTTTGGGTACGCATTGCAGTGGTCTGCGCGTACATGTTGCTTCTGTATGGGTCGAAGCAATTAGAGTTGGCACTGTATGGGTTGTACCTGGCAGTCGTGCTAGAATACGGCTGCTGTTCGAGAGCTTTTAAGTGGTGTAGAGGTTGTAGTCCAACACCTTACCTGTGTACTTGTTGAAGCTATCCGGTCTGATGTTTCTGGGACCACCAGCGCGGTGCTATTACGTGGATGGCAACCATAGGAGCTGCTGGCACCCCATCAGATCGCGATGAAAGAGTCATAGCGGTCGCCCACGCTGTTGCAATTTTACCTCCAAGTGCTGACATTCGCGTCGTCCCAGCTCGTATTCACGATAAGACTCATAACGCAGTTGGATATTGATCAGCACAGCTACGCACAAACAAAAGAATATGTAAGCTGTATTGATGTTTTTTTGGAACCCGAAGGACAGTCGAATCATTTTTACTAAAACGACGGCGCTCTGCTACCTAGCTACCTAGTCTTCGCCAAAAAGTTTCTCCCTCGTCGACTTCAGAGCGCAAATTCCCGTGATAAAATTCTCCAGTGAGTAATGTATGTCGTTCTCCTTTGGAAATGGAGTTTCGTCACGAGAGGCGATCGTCTCGTACTCCCATTCATGGTATGTACGATGGTGTGTAGAAACCTCATAGGCGCTTTCGATCTGATCATCATCGAAAACATCGTTGAGGTACTCGTCCCACCGAGGAAAAACCCATCAAGACCATCGCCGATGCCTTCCAGGGCATCGTCACCAGATGTAGCTACTGTGACTACAAGTGTTTGTTGAGATTTTGAAGCCTGGGTTCGTTTTCAAAGTGACTTTCGCTGCGGTATGGGTGTCCTTATCAGCGGCACCGGTGGGGTAGCGTTAATTTCAGATCTCAGGGATTGAGTGCCTCGTGCTGGAGTAGTTTCGGCTGAGGTAGTTCGCGCTAAAGGCAAAAAAAGGACTTCACCATCGGAGACGTGCTGTGTTGAGGACGGCGTAGAACTCAATTCCCTCTCGCCATCTACCCCATCAACAAATGGCCGCACAGTGGAACATAAAATTCGTTTGAATGTGGACTCGACTTGAGATCTCTTGCGGTACTCTCGAAAGTATGTAGGGACTATGTGAGAGTCGTGGAGCTTCGGCGAAGTCATTTTGTCCTGTTTTGCCATTTTGATCATCCCAAGCTCACTGAATAGCCTCTCTGTCGTTGCCGTATCCACGCTATTGACAAAAGGATGATGGCTACCGTCTTACCCCGCATATAAGGCATATGTGCTCAAAAGAGACATTACTTATCACTCAAATGTGTTTTGCCATTTTGATCATCCCAAGCTCACTGAATAGCCTCTCTGTCGTTGCCGTATTCACGCTATTGACAAAAAGGATGATGGCTAGCTGCGGAAGGCGATTGTTAGGAGTCTGGTTGGCGATATGCTTCCATGTCTGACAGAGCCGAACTCTGCGACACGCTCAGATGTAAGTCGGCCTGCGATCCATCTAGCTTCGTATTACGGTAGCTGCGGAAGGCGATTGTTAGGAGTCTTGTTGGCGATATGCTTCCATGTCTGACAGAGTCGAACTCTGCGACACGCTCAGATGTAAGTCGACCTGCGATCCATCTAGCTTCGTATTGATTCGTAGTCATCGCCAATCAGCCGGCGGTAGTAATACATGGCAAATTTGCCGAGTTATGTAGAAGATGAAATGGGATAATTTGAGGCATCGTTCTTGATCATCTCGCGCGCTTGTGGAGCAAACTCAGGATTCAAAACAAAAGCAAGTATGAACAACGGCTCTTCGCATTGACTCCATCGTTTTCGACACAACTCACTAAGGTGTTTTGGCACGTGTCACCGTTCTGAAAGATAAATATTGCGATATGAAGTTACAACATACCTAAGGTGTGTCTCGTCTCGTTGTCGTCATATACGATGCCTCAAAAAATGGAGCAATAATTTTCTCCGCCACAGCAAGACTTGGCCAGAACGAAGTATCAGAAAGCTCGCGCTTCAATTCTCGTGGGGTTGGCATCAATTCCGCCTGGTATGCATACTGTAGAAAGCGACTTCAGCCCGTTGAAATGTGTTAAGAACTCTCATCGAAGGTCGCTTAGCAACTATGCTTTAGAAGGTCAGCTGTAGGTGAAGCAATTCTTCACGGTTATCCCGACGCAGTAGCTGCCTCGTCCAATGAGCACTGAAGAGACAACCTTTCACTGAAGTGAAAATAGGGTGTACGCCACGATAAAATCTGCTAGCATACTTTAATCAAGTCAATACTAATGCCTAATTGTAGCTCTGATACGTTATTGCAGTGCCGAATTGGTAATATTTTTGACTACCTGACTAAAACCAACTACAAGTAGGCAAAGTAGGCAGAGAGCCTAGATAGAAGAGGCTAATGGCTCCCCTTTTAATAGTATTGCCCGTCTTTCGACGTCTGCATACAATAACCAATGCACTTGAAAGTCAGCAAAATGCACTCGAAAACAATCTCGTTCCTGTATAACATTTTATGAGCAATGAAGCGATACTTAACGTTTGGCCCTTTAATCAAGGCCGAAATGCAACAAAATCTTCGGTTAAACCAAAAGAAAGAGTGCTGTTATCAAGCAGGAATTTGTAGCACTGGGAAATTATCATCGAGCCAACCCAGAAGGAGATCAGCCGTGAGCGGTTGCTTGTACAATCCGGCTGAATAGTCGTCTCGTGTGATCTGAAGAAAGCGCGGCGTGAACACACCAGGATAGAGTTCACGCAAGAAGAGCAGTGCGTCTAACGCGTTGCCCGACCTCCAGTCTCCCCAAACCAGTCTTTTGTGTGATTCAACGGAAAAATCGGTGACTTTGTAATCGGGATACTTCTTGCGAAGCCAGTACGCGATGCATAAGTGGCCGAACCTTATAGCTTGCAGGAGAGCTGCACGTGAGCGTGACTCCGGGCGATTTTCAAACAGCCATTTCACCATTTCAAAATGGCCATTTCGTGCTGCAAAGTACATTGAATCTAGTGAACATCGTTCGGGCCGATTTGCATGCAACCATTTAACAGTATCAAGATAGCCTCTACTCGCTGCGATGTCCATGGTGTCGCTATCACTTTTTATTCCCGGATGATTTTCTTGCAACCATTTCAGCACACCCACGTGGCCACCAGAAGCAGCCCAGTAAAGTAAGTTATCAGACCACGAGAAGCCTGAATCAGTTCGTCTTCGTCTATTCCCTCGAGAGCCCAGTAAAGTAAGTTATCAGACCACGAGAAGCCTGAATCAGTTCGTCTTCGTCTATTCCCTCGAGCTTCATACCTCTGAGTGTTATCCCAGCTTTGAAATAGCTTTAACAAATCCACTCGTCCATTTTCTGCTGCTTTGGCAGTAGCCCAGCGAAAGTGTTGGGGATCATGTATCCAGAGATGATCAGCTATCCACTGCACCGAGGCCACTGATGGAGATTCATCAATGAAAGACCCAGTTATCCAATCGTTTACGTCAATACATAATCCGTGGTCGTAATGATACTGCATCACTTTAATGTGGCCTCCTAGAGTTGCCAGTACAAAGGGGTGCCAGGGATAGCTCAATTTCTTTATTTTTTCACACACTTCATACCATAGCGAATGGTTTATTAGCCACTCCACTCCATCCAACTGACCGTGTGAGCTTGCGTCTTTAAAAGAACTACCCCAAGCCTCTGACCAAATAGCGTGATCTTCTCGGAGCGGAGAGTGACGTTGAAATAGTTGCTCCATGGATGCCACCTTCCCACTTTTGGCGACCTTACTAAAAGCCCAAGCAGCATATTTCTCATTCCACTGTGCGTGTCCAATTTCTACCATCTTTTCAATAATTTCAGGCCGAGGACAATCATGAGCGAAGTCTAGGATATTTGTACCTTGGGGTAATAGACTCTCTGCAAATTCACTCTGGCCGATTTCCAGCGCGTGTTTGATTGCAGTCCGTCGGTCATGCCATCGAAGACGCATTCCACTACCGAGACATTTCTTCAGCTGCCCATTGTCGACTGCCTTCTTGATTACAATCTCTCCCCAAGTGTCTGCATTACAAAAGTTGTCGAACTGTACAATGCAAGTCCCATCACCTGGATTTGCGTTATTGCGACGTTGAACTATTTGGTTTGTACGGGTGGATGCAAGTCCCATCACCTGGATTTGCGTTATTGCGACGTTGAACTATTTGGTTTGTACGGGTGGTGTTAGAATTCTTAACTCCCGCGTTGCGCAATCGATGTCTCCATAAAAACTGCAGCACTTGAAGATGACCACCACGCGCAGCAGCTTCAACCACTTCAACCGGTGCTTCACACCCTTGAAAGTGTGCGAACAGCCACTCCACCGTCTTCATATCGCCTCTTTCAGTAGCGACGTAAAGCGATTTCGAGAACTGCCAACGATAATAATGTGGATCCGACCGTAAGTAGTTCGTAAGAGACCAACCTGGTGTTCGGTCGTCAGCATTTAAACAGCTGGAAGACCAAATCCAGTCCAACAGAGGAATGTTTCCGAGCTTGCACGCCTCGCTAAATAAAAGGCTCGGGGTTGGGCCGAGGAATTTAGTGATGGATCTGGTGTTGTGCTCTAGGCTTTTAAGAGCTGGATATTGGCGCAGCGCAAGGTCTACAGTCGTTGTCATGTTGAGGAAAGAAGAATGAAAATGACGACGACGTTGGAAAAAAAGGAAGAAGTCCATTTCTGTCATGAAATTTCACAGAAACAGCAGCTACTGTACACGTACTTGTTTCAATCCAATATGTATTATCACAAGTACTCTGGTGGATTTTGTTTTGCCTCTACTGTACGTTGTTGCCCGGTTGTTGGTATTTACGCAATTCTAAGCAAAGAAAGTATAAGGTTTAAAATCAACAGATTGAAGCACTGTGGGATTTGCAGCATTCCTTGACTGTAATTAAAATAAAATCAAATTATGATCCCCAACATTCCCTACAGTCGCAAGTGGCTCGTGATAAAAGAAATGACAAGGTTCACATCGCAGTGATCCAGCTTAGAATTCGCGAATTCAGTTCTCATTTATACCGTATCATACGACATAATTTAGGCGGTTCGGGGCCCTTTTTTCTGGGAACCAAGGGGTTAAAGAACATTTGCGATCGCAAGTCTCCCCACACGTAGAACCGTTTTTTAAATCAACTTCGTGTTTGTGCTCAAAGTGATCTTGTATCACTTACCTGCAAGCTTCTCACTACCAATAGTTTGTTTCTTTAAACTTTCATTGTGGAGCTTTTTGTTGTTGTCAATGGACCATAGTGGGCAGGTCGGACAATACAGTATCATATTGTATTGTGAGGCAGTAACACCCGTAGTAATGATTGCAATACGAGCAGTGACAATAATAATAACGGGACCAATATCAGTATATTGTCATGTGCGGCATACAAACAACAAGTCAAGCTTCACGAAGCAGATATGGGGGTTATCCTGGTAGTGCTTCGGTAACGGAGTACGTACAGCCCAAAAGGGCTTAATTCGAGATCATGTGACATGAAATTCGTAAGGACAAAAATGAATTTATAAGAATTTACACATGAAATTCGTAAGGACAAAAATGCATGTGTAAATTCTTATAAATTCAACTAACGCGTCTTCGCACGGTAAGCTCTGGATTTGTGATTTGATGAAATTTGATACACAAATATGTATGGTCCCTCCCATTAGCAGGTATTGATATTAATAGTACTACAGTTTCTCCCGAACTACTATATTAGCTCTCACTACTATTAATACTTCGATTGTTTTATGGCGTTACTACAACATATGGGCGACACTACGACATCATTATATTATGTACATAGCAACACAAAGGACATTACTTAAATTAAGTATAATAGATCTCAAAACTGCCCAGCAACAAAAACACTTGCATAAACTTATAACCTTCAAAACTTAGTTCAAACTCAGTGTCTGTGTAAGACGGATGTCATCTTCAAATCCTCGAAAGATGTGGAACAGTATACTTTTAAGTGAGATAAAATCAAGATTTTCTTTTAAGAAAATCTTGATTTTATCTTACCGGTACTATAATACAGTCGCCCCCCCAAAATTGATCCTGTGCTAACGTTATCTAATAATCTGGTAAAACCTGACCAATAGAGACCTTTCGGAGCAAATGTTGGATGTTGTTTGCAGGATTGAAGCACAAAAACGATTCGATATTACTAATCACTTTTCCACATTCCCACAAACGCTTCACAAATACCGAGAAGATGGCTTCTCTATCCTACATCTTTGCTGGATGCAGGAATCGCTCAATGCCGATAACCCGCAATATTCGATAAATATACAAGCATAGCATTTGGCGGGTCTCGGCTTAACCAGATCTGCCGTCGAAGCAAAATGCGGGAGAACATGGGCGTTTGCGTTAAGACACCGTTTCCCGATCACTAGCGCGGAGGAGGACGACAGCACGGCATCTTCACCACCTCGCACCCTGATTCTCGATGCTTTCCTCTGGGTGGAGGTACCCTTTTCCAATGATACAAATCATGAGATACATGTAGTGCGCAGAGAGTTGTTTGAGCGAAAAGCTACCGAAACATCTAGTTTGGTTGTTGCCGGTTGCAGGTTAGTACAACTCCTGCAAACAACAAACAACATTCGCTCCGAAAGGTCTCTAATATTATAAATGATAGCTGAAAATTTGATTTTTCTATTGTTAAGTGCGCTTTAGGGCAACTGCGGCCAAAGAAATCAAAAAGCGTTGTTTAAGAGAGCGCATTTTCCTTCTCACGTCAATGCAAGCGTAATTCGCTTTTTCTACTTCTTCAGTCCGCTCATACCTTCTCTTGAAATCGTTCTGTCTGGTGCCATCATGTAGTTTAAACTCGTCTCGTCCATAATGAATATATCGGAGGGTTCATATTCATCGCACTTCAATTTCTTGGAGATACTTCACAACAAATGCGATGTCGACCGAACCAGCCTCGCCATTCAAAGTAAAATATTTGAATCCATGTCTTACTTGGAATGAATGCAGCCATCCGTTAGAAAATTGGTGGACTTTTG
>JAIKVB010001891.1:0-10352 GCA_024679045.1 Phytophthora brassicae
AAAGCCTCTTACTCCTCCTTCTCGCGCTCCAGCGGATTCTCTTTGAAGTTGCCCAGCCACCACTGCTCCTGCTTCTTCGGACACGCAAAGTTGGTCATAGCATGCGGACCCACCTCCGCGCGGCACATCGGGCAGTGATACTGGAAGAGCAGCCACTCGAATATGCACTCACGGTGGAAAGAGTGTTTGCATGGAAGCGTCACGAGACCCTGCGGACCTTCAGCATGCGCATGGTCCTCCACGTCCTCTAAGCAAACCATGCACTGCGTGTCCTCCACCGTCGCGACGGCGCCCTTCTCCTCATTCTCCAGCTCCATCTGAACCAAGTTCGGCGTCGTGGCGGACTTCTTCATCGAGCTCATCTTCTTCATGCTCAGTGGGCTCTGGTGCTCCAGGGACGATAGACCCGTGTGACTTGAAGACTTCTTCATGCCAGCCTGGTGGTTGTCCACGTACACCTGTAGCAGCGAACGCTTGTCTGCGTCGTCCTCAATACCCAGGAACTCAAACACAGCAGGCGGTAAGTGCTGACGGGCGTGGAAACACTTCATCGTACTGCCCGGCAGCAGCACGGACCGCAGCAAGTGGATCAAAACGTTCTTGAACTTGGTCTTACGGTCCTCGACCGTAATGGACCATGTAGACAGGAGCCCTGCCTTCTTGGGGAAACACGCGTCGATCAGGTCGCGCAGTGACTCACACGAGCCCTGGCACTTGTCGTCGTGGCACGACCACACTTCCCCCACTTGGTTGCGGAACGCCAGGAACTCCGAGTACCGGTAGGATGCGTGCCACCGGTTCTGCGTCGATACACTCGACGTGGTGATGTTGTATACAGCGTAACCCTCCTCTTTCTTGGTCGCACTCACGTCCAAGTGCAGCGGCAACTCACTGCCTGCACACTGACGCAGCTCCTTCATCGAGTACTTCTTGGAGTTCGGTCGCTTCGGTGCACGCGGCGTTGGCTTCTGGTGTGGCTGCGGGACGAAATATCCGTTCATGGTTCTTGGTTGGTTGTTGGTAGGTGACACTAGTTGCAATCTCAATCTGACCAGTGGATGGTAAATTGCGGAATGACAATCCACCTGACTGGGTCGCGCAGTCCCTCATCGAATTGGTTTGCCCCAAAATCTTCGGTGGCCGGGACACTCCGCGCGCAGATTCGTTCGCAAGCAATCAGAACAAGTCGACTCCGAAATGAGACAGAGACGCGAATCCAAGCACCATAGCAAGAGGCGCGCAGATCTGCCAGCCAATCAGGAGTGAGTCCGGGGTGCTTTGCACCATGTAATTGGTCCGTTAAGGCGCGTCATGCGAGATTCGTCTGCACTCGATTTTCGACGATCGCGCGTGTGACGGACCGTCACTGATGGTGCAAGATCGGGTCGCTTGACGTGGTCCATTGGTCACTGTTACGGAGTTAACAGTCTGTGACGCGGCACATGTGCCATCACCACAGGGCCACGGAACGTTAAGCATTCTCCCTACTAGTATCAAAAGCACGCAGCTCCACTTCGTTGTCGGCGAATGGCAGCCAACACCAAGGAGATCTGGTTTAATGCGAATCGGATCGCGTGCGTGCGTGTTGGATGGCGCGCGCGCATTCATGCGACAGTCAATTAATGCGAATCGGATCGCGTGCGTGCGTGTTGGATGGCGCGCGCGCATTCATGCGACAGTCAACTCGAATACTCCCCGACATGCCAAGTCCATGCACAGTCAGCGACTGGGTAGAGCGAGTGCGTCGAGCCAGCCGGCACCGCGTCACCGCCAGGTGTTAAAGTCAGCGACTGGGTAGAGCGAGTGCGTCGAGCCAGCCGGCACCGCGTCACCGCCAGGTGTTAATTCGTGGCACGAAAATCATCGTTTTGAGCTTCTTTTGCAGGTGACATCGTGGTCACGAAAGCTCTGAGCTGCGACGGAAATGCTCGCGGATCCTGTCGCCACGAGGCACGCGGTCTTTTGTCTTGCTTCTGCACTACATCGAATTGGGAACGGGTGGGCTCTGCTGGGTGACGACCTGCTTGTCGCTCGCGGGGCCCACTTGCTCATAGAGCACCACCCACACAGCCTTTGCAGACGCAAAATTACCGCGATACTCAGTATTCTGCCGTGTGCTCTGACCAGTCATCACGTCAGCTCTGCGGCTTCTCTGTCAGCGACGACCCTTCTGTTTAATTCTTGCAGCGAGGGTCTACCGGCGATCTTGCATTCAGCTGATCTTGTCGTTGCTTCCCAAAGTCTTAAGAAAAGAAATAAAATAGCTGAGGCGCAAATGAACCTGTACGATAGATGTCATTCCTGCTAATGTGTGGTGCGCCATCGAAACAGTACTGTACACAGCAAACACAAATGAACCTGTATGATAGATGTCATTCCTGCTAATGTGTGGTGCGCCATCGAAACAGTACTGTACACAGCAAACAGAAGCGAAGAAAACGTTCAATAAATGAATTTGGTGCATCAGTGTCTTCATTACATATGCCTCTGCAATTACAATAGTTTTCATAATAAATGAATTTGGTGCATCAGTGTCTTCATTACATATGCCTCTGCAATTACAATAGTTTTCATGGGGTCTACTTGGCTACAGATGCCATCGGATCCTCTTTAAATTCGCCGAGCCACCATTGCACCTGGTTCTTTGGTCGACAATAGTTCGTCACGGCGGAAGGCCCCACCTGGGCTCGACACATGGGACACTGATACTGGAACAACAGCCACTCAAAAATACACTCGCGATGGTAGGTGTGTTTGCACTGGAGAACAATCGGCGAGTTGCCACTGACGCCGATTTTGAGCGACGTGTCCAGATCCACGTCGTCCAGGCAGATCATACACTGTTCGACGTTTGCCGAATCTCCGGAAGAAACACTCGTATCCAACGCCGATAAGTTCGGGGTGGTCGACGACTTCTTCATGCTCTGGTGCTCCAGCATCGACAGATCCGTAGTAGTGGCCGACTTCTTGATGCCGGGTTGACGGGTGTCCACAAAGAATTGGAGGAGCGAGCGCTTGTCGGCTTCGTGTTTGACTCCGAGGAACTCGAACACATTCTTTGCCAGATTTTGACGAGCGTGGAAACACTTCATCGCACTACCAGGGAGCAGGACACAGCGGAGTAGATACACCAACACGTTTTCCAGCTTTATTTTGCGGTTGTTTACTACTCCAGACCAGGTCGACATGATCCCAGGACGCTTCTTGGGAAAGAACGCGGCTATAACATCACGAATAGCTTGGCATGAGCCGCAGCAGTCGTTCTCCTGACACACCCAGAGCTGCTCAACCTTGTACCGGAAGGCAAGAAACTCCGAGTACCGGTAGGAAACACCCCACGCGTTCTTGGTGGTGACGCTCGAGATCGTGCAGTTGTACACCACATAGTCCTCTTTCTTGATGGCCGAAGACACGCTCACTCGGAGAGAAAGCTCTTGGCGAACACAGTCTGCCAGTGTTTTCAAGGTGTAGTTCTTGCAGTTACCACGCTTTTCAAACTCGATGATTTGTGGGTCCTGCTGGTGAGAGGAGGTGTATGGCTCCGGAACGAAATAACTGTTCATGGTTGGCGAGCTTAGCAAGGGTTTCTTCCAGTAGTTGAGCGGTAGCTGGTAATTTAAGGAATGAATGACTGTTAGGACCCCAAGAACTATTTACTGTCGTTTCAAGCGGATCGCCAGCTCGACCGCTGGATCGGGTTTTCGCTAGAGCGCTAAACCTGTCGGTCTCTTGCTACACGTCGGAGGATCGCCAGCTCGACCGCTGGATCGGGTTTTCGCTAGAGCGCTAAACCTGTCGGTCTCTTGCTACACGTCGGTAACAACGCAACAAAATAAACGAGTATCACATGAGACAGTGTCAAGGGTTCCTGCTCAGGGTCGTCGTGACGCGCACAAACGATTTACCAATGATCTTTGATTGCTGCTTCGGTTGTCAACGTTTATTGGACCGCAGCTACGCGTCACGTGCATCATAGCCCTGAGAACTTGGACGTGCTCTAACCCTTCTCATAGTGTAGGGCCGCACGCCTGTTCACCAAGCACCAAACCAAACCAAACCAATGCTTTGTGACGGAACAAGTGCTCGCCAATAACCGCTTCAGATGCTATCAAAAGAAAGCATGGATTGGGTGGAGAGTACGCGTCATGATTGTCCCCATGGTAGGTCCGAAGTCGAGCAAGGTGCGGTTTGTATCGCTGACTGGCTGTGAGATTCTCAATGATAGATCCACTTTGGTGGGTACAGTATATGATTGCTTAACGACTTGCAGCTTGCGGCTCGTAGGAAATCCACACTGTTTTGTTAAAGTAGTTTGCCAACTCTACGTAAAATAGGGCGAATCTGTAACGACGCTTCGTGTGTCACGAGAGCAGCGCGGGCAGGCTCCTTCTACATCCTTTTTTATCTCAACACCGACCTACAAGGGTGCGCACAATGCGCACCCTGTCTTCATGTCATGGAGCCACTACGCACGCGTGTGTACTGAAGAATCTCACCGTGAGATTCTCACAACCTTGGAGCCTGGCGTGCTCTGAGAAACCTCCACTATGGAGACGAACAGGGTGATGGGCTGGAGGCAATCTTAATCATTTCTGAAGTTGTCCCGGCGCTGCACTGACCTACACTTGGCACATTTGCCCCCCCAAAAAACACGCTCGTGCCATAATGGTGAATAGCAGCCATTCGCACGTAGCGGCTTGCGCGACAAGCTTCGAAGACAGGCGAAGAATTGACAATTCCTGCAGCCGCGCTACGTGAAGCGAGAGTTCCACTACCGGTAGTTACGGTGTATCCCTGGATACAGAACCTGTATTACCGGTAGAATTAAAATGTCTGTGGCATGATTGCCTCCGTAGTGCCCCCGTGTATGTGTGGATATCGACCATCTCTAAATGAATTGACCCTGTAAAAGCTATACTACAATTTTCCCGCTCCACTCAATGTCCCCTGCCGACTCTCCTAGACCAACAGTTATTATAATAATATAAATAGGTGTTCATGAGCATTCGAACTCGCGAGCATCGTATCAGGGCGAGAAACAGGAGCGGCGGTCATGTGGCAATCAACCGGTATGTACGCTATTTCCACTTTCGAGGCATCTATGCGACCATAAGAGCCGCCGGGGATAAGACACATGGTCGTCGACGCGCTTTCACTATTCAATCGCCGCTCGCAAATCACCTTCTCCTGTGCACACATTGGCTACTGCACTTGAGTGCGTCACGGCCGCGCTGCTTGGTGCGACAACCTCGTGACAACCATTTGACTCGCGACGACCGAATTTCGGTCTGAAAGGACAGGAAAGGACAGTCTGCTCCGTCGCATTGCAATCAACTGGTCGGCACGAGAAATACAGTACACCGTATGAGCGAAGACTTCTGCTTGGTCTTCGGGTCAAAAGAGCGTCATTATCGAATTTGCACGTTGTATAACAGCCTAAAAACATGATGATTTCGGCGTTTGCTGCGACTCCAAGTACTCGCTCCATCTCCACTAAGAAACGCAGTCGGTGCAAAACGTACTCGCTCAAGATGCTTCGCCAGTACATTCCACAAGATCTTCCATTGCTCGTTCATGTGTCTTCAGCCGCCATTGAGACGGACCATATCGTGTACAACTGCACTCTGTCCAGTCTGACTACCAAGAACGCGTGGAGTGTGTCATATCGATACTCGGAATTCCTCGACTTCCGTACACAATTGGAGGAATTATGGACGTGTCAAGATGAGTGTTCGGGTTCCTGTCAAGCTGTACGCGAGTATGTCTCGGCCTGTTTTCCTAAGAAACGCTTGGCCATCATTTCCACCAACCAGAGTACTATCTCCAGTCGCAAAAGCAAGTTTGAGAACGTGTTGATGCACTTGCTCCGCTGTGTACTGCTCCCAGGAAGTGCAATGAAGTGTTTCCACGCTCGCCAGCACCTCCCAGACAACTTGTTTAAGTTCCTTGGCGTGGAGAATGAAGTCGATAGACGCTCGATATTGCAGATCTTTATTGACAACTACCAGGACGTCTTGAGAGAAGCAAGTCTGACGGAAAGTTTCCACTCAAACGCATCAACGGTGGACTCTGCGTCTGACTCGACAATGTGTATGATCTGCTTGTTCGACGTGGATATGGAGCACGACCATCAACCGGGTAGCAGTGAAAAGGACAGTACACCAATTGTGCTCCCTTGCAAGCATGTTTTTCACCGCGATTGTATCTTCGAATGGCTGTTGTTCGAGGTCCAATGCCCCGTATGCCGAGTGCGTATGTGTCCTAATGCGGTGACCAATTATTGCCGTCCCAAGTACCATGTGCAGTGGTGGCTCGCCGATTTCGACGAGGATTCGTTCCATCCTAGTCCAGAATTTCTTAAGCGCTAACCGAAGCATTTGTCTCTTTTGAATAATAAAGTATTTTGTGACACAATACTCAATACTTTGTAGTTGTTCTGCTCCCAAACTCTAACCGAACCTGAATATTTATTTTTCAGCCTCAAAAATACAAGGAGGTCTATCTGTTACTTCCGTATTTTTCCAAGATGAGGTCAATCTCGTCAGCCATTTCCTTTGCAGTTGGCCGCATTTTAGGGTCAGTATCCCAGCCTCTAACAATAAGGTCCTGCATTTGCTGCGGGTAGTCGCTCATAGCTGACAACGACGGTCGAAAACCTGTAGGCACTTTCTCGTAGACTTCCTCTCGCTCCAGCATCCGGAATGGCTTCTCCCGAGCTCGCAACGCCCACAACACGAGTGACAAGCTGTAAATATCCAGCTTTTCATCCAGTGGATAATAACGGTACTCTTCTGGAGACCGCCACTTGCCTTTAGCTACCGAGGTTTCGAACGTGCACTTCTCGCTCGTTGCAACTCCGTTCACCATACGTGGACCTGTGTACTTGACTCGATTAAAGTCGTTGAGCTGCAAAGTTCCGTTAGCGTCGATCAGAAACTGACGAGCTTGGAGATCAGCGTGCACGAAGGGACCTCCCGGTGCGTTGTGGAGTTGTGCAACTCCTCTCGCTGCATCTCGTGCGAGTTGCAGTGCACGCAGCACCGAAATATCTTCCTGCGACTCAAACAGCAGCGTATCCAGTTGATTCGGGATGTAGTCCACCACGACCGTCGACTTGCACCAACCCAGCAGTCCCACAATATTTGGTTCATTGCGAATGGAGAAAATGGATGCGCACTCCTCCACATGCCGTGGAATAATATCAGGTCGACTGAGAAGTTCCTCTTTTACGCGCTTCACAGCCACATCACGTCCTGTTTCAAATAGGAAAATATTATACGTCAGTCAGTTTATTTTACCCCCAAATCTAGATTTTTGTGTTATTTTACCACCCAAATCTAGATTTCTGTGATCCCCACGCACCGTTCCATTTTGTCTTGTACACTTGTCGCCAGAAACCTTTGCCGATGAACTCGCCTGTGGGCAATTGGTCCATATTTGCGCAATTGAGCTCCAGTTCCTCTGGCTTGAAAAGCGCAACAGCGGCGGAGAAGTCGCAGCCACTCTCTTTGCGGTAGCTTTCGGGCCGCAGCCACCAGCCCTCTTCGCTGTCTTTGGAATCGAGAATGTGCGCCAGGGCGTCGCGCAGGTCCTGGGTCACGCCCTTCGGCCGCTCGGAGCGCAATGCCGGTGCGAGTCGTGCAATAGCCGACACGTTCCAGAAAAAATAGAGAATTACGGACGTAGCCACGAGCAATTTGGCGAGGGTCGAAAGCCACGAGGAGCGCAGCGCATGCCAACGCGCGCCATGCGGCAAGCGTCGCGAGCGCAGCATTTTGATAAATGACAAATGTGGGAGGAAATAATGGCACAAAATTGGCTCACAAAATGATGTGATTTGACAGAGTGGACGTTGATTGATGTGGTTTACACAACCGCGCATTATTTCATCCAATCCAATCATCAAGATCATTCTGCGTCCAAGCGAACTGTCTCCTCTTTCCATTATTACCGGTAATAATTCAAATTGCAAGGAATAATGCTATCAGTGGGAGTTGCGGAGGCCAAACCCGAGATTCTGGTCGTTGCCTCTACCGAGCCTTGCTTCCTCTCCGAGTCTCCATTGTCCACCTCCGCTTCTAGCAAGAAAACGAGCGCGTGGCGAGAGCGCGGTACCAAGAATTTGACGTATGAAGAGCGTCGAGCCATGCTGGATTTCCTCATGAAGAGGCGCGTGGATGACTCGTCCAAGCTGCTGCGTCACGCCATCACTGACGCTGCCGCCGAGTTTCGCGTAGATCGTCGCACTGTCTCGCGGCTCTGGAAGCGCGCGGTGCAGAGTCTGGAGAATGGGGACGAAGTGTGTGACGTCGCCTCAAGGAAAGTTGGACGCCGCGGTCGGCGGAAACGCGACTGGTCTGCGGAACTAGAGCGCGTAAAGGAGATTCCATTGGCCCAGCGAGGCTCCATCCGTGCGCTAGCCACAGCCGTAGGTATACCGAAGACGACCCTGTACGAGTTGCTGAAGGAGAACGGGACGCCCACAATCAACTCGATTAAGCCGTCGCTCACGAACAAGAACAAGACTGAGAGACTCCGATACTGCGTCGACAAAGTGCGTGCAAACGGCCTGTTCGACGACATGTACAATGTGGTACACGTCAACATGAAGTGGTTCTCATTGCCAAGAGATCGGAAGGTGCGGGTCATGTGCATGGCTGCAGTGGCGCGTCCGCAATGGGACCCCCAGAAGAATGACTACTTTGACGGTAAGATCGGTATGTGGTCTTTTGTGCGGGAACAAGTGCAGATTCCGGACGTAGATGTTAAGCCAGCGCTTGTGGCGATGGAGGCGGTGACAAAGGAGGATGTGCAACGTATGATCACCGAGTTGATCGTCCCGGCCATTCGACGCAAAATGCCTGCGCACCTTATGCATGGTCCAGTCTTTATTCAGCAGGATAGCGCCAAGATCCGGTGCTGTGGTGATACCCTGTTTCTAGAAGCAGGACGGGAGGATGGATGGAACATTCAGATGCAGCACCTGCCGCCATACTCGCCGGATTTTGCTGTAATGGACTCGGTGCTCTTCAATCCAATTCAATCTGCACTTAAAGGACCGCCGGCTTTTGCTCTGGAATCTTCGGTATCAGGTCTTACCGAGTTGGTGTCTGGTGTGGAACGAGGGTTCCTGTCGCTGACAAGAGACCAGATTAATGATGCTTTCCTTTCCTTGCAAAAGGCGATGGAATGTACGATGCGGGTGCAAGGATCGAACACGTATGAACTCGGACCCAGTAGTAAGAGTCAGCTTGAGTTTGACGGCAGTCTTCCTGTGAGCGTCATGTGCCACCCCGATGCTTTATTGGCCTGTAGAGCTGCACTTGATGAGACGAGCGAGGTTAGTGATGAAGTTGTGGAGGGCCTATACCACGTCGATGGTCGGCACTGAGTTTTATATCCTCACGTTGAAGTGGCTAGTCATTTGAGACCACCGGAACGAAATGATACTTTTAAAAAGGGAAAATGTCTAAAGAGGTATGAAATCCAGTTGGAAATGCCCTAAGTGAAGTGCTTCGGGTACAAATCAAGGAAAGACGTGTGGTTCAAGGATAGGCATGTGGGACAGCATCGCCAGCGTACGGTGGCCGAGTTACATGTATTAATAATTTTCTAGGCGGCATCGACAAGCAGTCACCCTCGGTGACTGATATGTGCACTCATACACTTTTGAAAACGGACATACCTCTTTAGACAAAATATTGCCATATGAATACCGCACACACATACCGACAAATAGTTACACGTTTGGCATTTAAGTTCGGATTTCATACCCTTCGGACATTTTCCCCTTTTAAAAAACCTACTTTTCGATTTAGCTACCGGTATTATTGTACACCATTATACTGGGAATACCGAAGAATGAGGTATGGATGAATATTCACGTCTTTCCGACAGATAAAATTGAAAGATGGTGGAATAGCAGCACTGGTATGCATTATTAGCCAATCATAGAGCGATATAAGACAATTTGGGCCAATAGTGTATGTCCAATCTAGGAAATAGTTTCCGACGCATTTCGACAAATATTTGTCGGAATGCAAGCGAAAAATTTTCGCTTGCATATTGATTTTTGTACAGGCAAATCCATATTTAATATGGATTTGTATATCCATATTTAATATGGATTTGCCTTTACAAAAATCAATACAAAAAATATTTTTCAAATACCCTTTTTGTTCCGACAACTAGGCACTGCTCCTAGTATAGGCTGATGTCAGTTTACGGCGATTTGCACCCACTCGTTTTAATTAACAAGAAACAGAAGAACCACAGAATGCACCATGAGTCTGTCTGCTTTTGTCCCCGCGAACACGCAGAAGGCCCGTACGACAGCAATCAGCGCGTTTGAG
>JAIKVB010001892.1:0-10344 GCA_024679045.1 Phytophthora brassicae
AGCGCTCCAGTCGCAAGTGAATCCGTTGACTATGAGATCACGTGTGGTTTGTATGGTTGGTGATGGTATTAATGATGCACCGGCATTGGCGCAGTCGGATATCGGAATGGCGATTGGTGCTGGCACGCAGATCGCCAAGGCTGAGGCAGATATGATATTGGTGAAGAGTTCACTGACCGATGTAGTGGTGGCCTTGGATCTGGCTCATGTGGTGTTTTCTCGCATCAAACTCAACTTTTTCTTGTCTGTCGTGTACAATTTCATTGGTATTCCACTGGCGGCTGGTATGTTCTTCCCGCTCATTCATCGGACGATGCCTCCTGCTTGCGCTGGATTGGCGATGGCGTTCTCTTCAGTATCTGTGGTCGTCTCATCACTGTTGCTCAAAAAGTATCAACCCCCACAGCTCTTACCAAAGAAGCTTCACAAAGTTCACTTTGAAGAAGACGCTCAGGTGGTGGATCTTAAGAATTTGGTGCGTCTGAAGATCAGTGATGTCCGCTATGCACCGCTGACGAATGTGGACGAGCAGAAATTGCGTCCCGTTCAGTAACGAAGCAGACTGTATTGCAGATAACGTGTTTAGTGTTCGTAGGTTTATCTCCGACAGTACTTTAATGAGTTAAAATGAATGTTCTGTGACACTCAAATTTTAGTCTTACTGCTGTTTAGGTCGGTCGTTTGGTACCAATTGCAGAATGTCTCCAGTACGAAATAGTGGAGTGAAGAAATGATGCTGCATCACTGTGGCAAGAATGCACACATTTACCGAAAAGAAGGCGAGTCCAGCTAGCCAAAGCGGAAAAAACGTGTTTACTCCTTGCATTTCCAAATGATACGCCCAGTACAGCCAGTGAAGCTGAAAATTGACATAGCAATGCCAGTTGAAGAGTTAGAAGGCTGTAAACCCAAAGTAAACAAACAATTGTGATCGTACCTCGCCTCCCAGCCACGCAGCAATGAAAAACGTGTTTACTCCTTGCATCTCCAAATGATACGCCCAGTACAGCCAGTGAAGCTGTAAATTGACATAGCAATGCCAGTTGAAGAGTTAGCAGGCTGTAAACCCAAAGTAAACAAACAATTGTGATCGTACCTCGCCTCCCAGCCACGCAGCAATCATCATGAACCCTTTCCACTTCAGTCGCAAACTGGTAAATGGGAAAATGAGAGGCAGGAACGCGGTATACCACAAGAAATACTGATCCACACAAAAGGCTGTTAAAAAGCTATACCAGAAAATACTGGCATTGGTGAACGTACTTGGGCTGTGCAAACTTTGTTAAAGATAACGAAGATCATCGTCAATGCAAATAGCGCGAACGGTAAGTCACGACCATAAGCGATTGAAATGGCTACGAGTGACGTCAACTGAGGCAAAAAGGCAAGAAGTCCAACCCCAAAGCCCGACGGGGTGTTGTACCGGAGGTAGAGATCATAGAAATAGACCGAAAAGTTATGACGGTTGTCGGTCCGCGTAAAGTGGTAAAGGTACGCTTCGTACAGGAACTGAAAACCATATCTGTGGGCAAGTAACAAGTCTAATGTCAATCTCAGTCAACCCACAATCCAGTAATAAGCAAAGACGCACATATAGTAGAAACCAGCCACAAGGAGAAGAAAGAGACCTCCACTTACTGCCCCAAAGAGCAGGCGATCACGATTAAGTTGCCCTCCAAGCTGTACCCAAAAGCAAGAAGAAGAACTACAGGACGAGGCCCATTTCGCATTTGTTGTCCGATATTCTCCGTTTAGAAACTACACCATCCAACCACACAATTAGTTAGGATCCAATTGTAAATCCTTCTTTCGAAACAGCGAGAAATACCACGAGGAAAGCCAGCGCGTAGACAATAGGGTAGATCTTAAAGTGAACAGCAGCACCGTATCTACAGTCACGAAAATAGCAGAAGTGAGTATAACAAAAACAATTAACTTCAGTAGCAAACTCATGATAGTAATTGAAGTACGTACGCCAATGCTGAGAGCACGAGCTGCTTCCGCATAATCAATAGCAACGATAACATCACTAGCAACACGACAATCGAGTCTGCATTTCCTCGCGTCGATATGTTCACTGAAAACGGGTGGAACAGCCACACACTAGCAAAAATTACCAGCAGCAAGTAAGTATCACCACAACTGCGACATAATACTCTAAAAATATCTTACCAACAATAATTTACGGCACCTGCAACAGAAAACACAAATTTATTAGCAAAGATAACGATAGGATCCTGTTTAAAAAAGCAATCTCACTTTGATCTGGCAGTCCTCTAAGTCGCAGGATCTGGTACAAGACGTATCCGACCAGTAGATCGCAGGCCACAAACAGTAGCTTCCCGAACACTTGGTGGACGTAGATATTGGGCAATAGCATGAATGCTCTACACGCATAAATTACATCATAAAATTAGTGTCAAATTTTTATAACAAAATAAATTACATTATCACAAAGGACGCACAAAACGGGGGTATAGCGATATGTCGTTCGTTCAAAAGGCGAATTGCCCTGCGCGACCTCACGCGCCGCATCCGTATACACATCGTAGTCCACATCTGTGTACTTGACAGCCATGTATACATCCTGAAAGTGTCCATAAACAAGCAGCGCCAGTCGCAGCAACAACGCGCCGCTGAAGAGCGCCAGCGTCCTTCGAGACATCATTGACATTAATTTACGACACAAAATACCAAGATAATATTCGTACTTAGAATGAAGCAATCTGTGACGTGTGAAAAAGGCAACTTTGCTAATCAGTCGCCCTTTAACGTCATGTTTGCGAGGCCATAAATGACGGCGTTGTATCGGAATCGGTTCTTAAGGTACAATCTAACTGGCGCTACCCCATCCGAGACAGTAGCTGGACTGCTGGTGGGTTCGGTCGAAGTGTTTGTTGACACTGCGATTGTTGCTTCATTCACCTTTTTGAGAGCTTTCCCAACGTAAAAACCTTTTGTGATATTCTGCAGCAATCCACCAGCAAGACGTCGATTCCCGTTGAATGTAGTTGCCCACTGGTTAATTACCAGCACATTCACTCCTGAAAGAGTGAACAGCAAAGCCCGCGCGTACGGATCGCACTCGACCTCCTTCTCCCATGCCCGTTTCTCACTGTCTAATTTGCTTTGTCGACGCGCACTCGAGGCGTTCTCTGCGTGGTCCAATAGTATCATCGCTTGACAAGTCAAGGCAATGTTCATCCCTGTGAGCTGCTGAAGAGGAAGATAAGAGCCAAGTACGCGGTTCGGACCAACGTACAGGAGACCACCCCCACGATGAGCGAGTAGAGTCTGCTGCCAATCCGTCACACTAGGGATTTGTCCATGCTCAAACGCATCCTTCCATTCTCCACTACATTGTTTAACCACACTAGTAAGCGTCTGTCCACTTGAATCCCCTACATCCTCTTTATGTGAGTCCACAATGACACGAATCTCGTTTGATTTCAATCGTTGCTTCTTACTGGCTATTAGACGGTAATAAAGTATCTGAATGGAGAAATCTCGAGCTATAGCCTCAGCAGACTCAAGAGCTGGTAAAGCTTCCATTGGAAGTGAAGCCAACACACGATCAAGTAGGAGAATTAAGGTATTTCCAGCGAGATTGTTCGAAAGCTCAGCATTCATAGCCGAGTGGGTGAAAAGAGGGTTAAACAGTTCGATAGTAGCGTTAATGATGTCTGTAAACTCCTCCTCTAGCACGTCATCTCCAGTCTGACCTTCTAAAGTCTTAAATTCATACATTTCATCCTGGTTATGAATCTCTTCGTACGCTAAAGTCATTTTCGCACACTTTTCTCTCCAGATCGTAATTTTCTTTTGTATCTGCTCTAGTATCTTCGTTTGAGTATCTGTGAATTCCATACGAGCAACAGCAACGCAACTCTCAGTGCTACTTAAAAGTCCAGCGTATAAAAAGCAGCGATCAGGAGAAAAGTGAAGACAGAGAACGCGAATGTTACTGGGCAAAGCTGCTACAATTGTATCCACTTGAGTACCAACACTCATCCGTTTGTAAGATTCCGATTGTTGACTTAAATAAAGCTGTGAAAGTTGAAACGGGAGACTGTGAGTTTCAGCGCTAGTGTGAACTTGTCGGAGTTTCTTCATTCGTCGTAGATGGAGACGCTGGACATTTGACTCAGAAACGCATTTCTCAAACAAAATCGTAGCCTCATCAATCACCTGAGCGCTCTGGTGCTTCAGCACATTCTTCGCGCAATCAAACGGATTACGACATCCCCATACCTGAATGAGTTCATTAGAACATAATCGCAGTAATTCAGTACATTGTTTCTCGAAAGCAACAAGTTGAAAGGTTTGCAGATTTTTAGCGTAAACAGACAAAATTTCATCCAAAGAAGCGTAAGACACACCTTCCTCTTCGTGAACTTCGGGATCATCTTGTAGTTGAACTGAAGCTGGATTTTGAGCTGCAGCAGCAAGTTCAGCTTGTGCTCCGTGGCAACAAACCCACGTTGTATGAGGAGAATCGGATGACGTATAGCGTGTCCATAGACGATGACGAATAGCCTCTGCTGTCTGTGTATCGTCTCGGTGGAAAAGTGCCAAACGTTGACATTGCAATTTAAGAACTTGAGCAATAGTATGCTCGATCTCAAAGACAGAATTGGTACCGAGTAGTTCAATTGCTGAAGAGAATAAGATCATCACTTGAGGCAGTACAGACGGCGAGTTTTTCTCCAATGATTCGGTAGTAGTAAGCCATTTCTCTACTACATTACGCTGACTGTTTTCGTAGTAGTTATACCAAGTCATATTTCTTTCTTTCATGGTAGCGGGGGACATCTCTGGCTCCATGAGTAACCTCGCAAATTGCATTTTCGTCAGCGCAAGACTTAACTTCAAAGGCGAAATCATCGTTTCTCGTTCATGTCTTTCTGTCTGAAGTAAAAGTGAAGAAGGGAAAGTGTACTGCCTCGTAAGACATTTCTCCTGCAGTGTTACTACTTCTTGTAGCATGTCCACTAAGTTGAGGTTAACATCCGTAAGCAAAATCTCATGTTTTTGCTTGAATAATCGTAAAGCTCTTGAATATTTCTGCAATAGCTTACTACGACAGTAATCGGCATCAATGATAATAAGCATTTTCATACTTCTTTCAAGCTCACGTTTACTTCCCTGCAAAAGAACCAGAGCAGTTGAAAGCTCAGAAGAAATGGCTTTTTTCAACAATATTTGAGCTTGTTTGAAAATATTGTGAGCCATTAACTCCACCACTTTAAGATCTGGAAGATTCGTAGCTCCAGAATGAGGAGATTTGTTAAAACTAGGACGCCGCAATGTAGCAACTACGGATTTCGCTACAATCTTCTCAGTAATTTGTAATTGACGAAGAGATTCATCCAGATCCGCGTTGAGCTTACAATAGTAAAGTGTCCACTCCAGCAAACGACAAATATGTATCTGTGAACATTCTAGTGCATTTTTCATCCGTTCCAACGCCAATTTACTTTTACCTTCAATCTCGAAGATGAGACTGGATAGAAATTCACATTCACTAAAAGCTTCAGTAGTACTTGTAGTAGCATCACTTCTTTCTATTGAGTACCGTAAAATTTCCATGAGGGTTTTTGCCTGACGTACAAAGCCAAACTTGATCAGTAGCTGAATAGAAGCGACTACTTTGGCGTGTGTGTCAAGGCGGGTACTGTGTAAAATGTGCCTATTTCTTGAGATAAAATCACTTTTAGGTTGCTGAGTCGATACTTGGGCTTCTTGAAGGTCTTTAATCAGCGTATCTCCTTGAGTTTGAATGATGTTAAGCGCATTTTGTAATGGTAGGGAAAAAGTGCTCAAATTCAGGCGCTCCATGAGGTCAAATTGGGTTAAATCCAGCCAAATCTGGGCGATATACGTTCGTTGAGGGATATATGCGTGATAAAGTACCGCATACAAGCAGAATACTGGCACCATGCTCAAATACTGAAGACCATCACTACGTAACATCGTTAGTAAATCCTCAAGATACGCTAAAGTGAGAACTGGTTGTGTAATGTGAAGAGTATTTGGTATCTGTACCGATTGTAAAACTTTAGTCCATAGTACGTAAAACCGATTATCAGCGTCCTCATCCTTATCCGTTAAAAATAAAACCCAACCTTTTTCAGAAATGGGTTTTATATATTTTGGGGTTTTATCTTTTTTCCACTCATTAAAATCCATATTTTCAACTTTATTGTCGGTTTTCTCGTGATCAAATTCCGCTTTAAATTCATTTTCATTTGCAATTATTATAATATATTCCCACGCTTTGTCAACTTCATTTCGTGCCATTCGAATGTGCTTTGAGCGCTGATTGTAATTCTGAGAGAGTTCTGCTCGCATGACAAAAATGCGAATGAGTTTTTCAGCAAACCAAAGTGGTGAGAATATCACAATAGATTTCTGTTTGGGAGCTACTGTCAACTGTCCAGTTGAAGCTTTTTGAGCCATCGTCTGCTTTTGACAAGTCAACAAGTTCGAAGTGGCACATTCCAGATAGTTATCAGCATTTTGCACTGGAAGTTGATTCGTAAAAAACCACTCAGCGATATCTACGAGAACAAGAGATTGCTCTTCTGTTTGTCCATCCAATTCTATGTAAGCGTTTGACAACGCCTTCAGCTGTGCTGGTGGGTCTTTCCAAGATGAAAAAGCCACTTTCTTCAAAATTTGAGCTTGTATTTGTGATTCTTTCAGTTGATCTGGAGATTTCGAACCTCCTCCAGATTTTGACATGATACTACTCGACTTCCCAAGATGTGCACCTGAAATTGCTGAGGCTGTTCGAATTTCTTTCATAATTTCACTGGAAAGTGGTCGATGAGATGTCGGCCCAAAATGTTTCAGGACATTCTCACAAATCTCAAACTGGTCGCTCCATTTGTCAGCTTTTTCAAAGACCGAAAGGGTTAAAAGTACCATTTTCCCGTAAAAAGATAGGTTAAATTCAGGAGAAGCTATAACTTGGTCCAGATACCGTAATGTCTTTCTTAAATGCTCTACAATACGCTCCAGGAAGATATTTTTGTTAGATTCATCACTATCAACACTAGAATTTCCATTCATAGCTGCAATTGTAGCATTCCAGACCACTTGACAGGCTTGATGAACCAGTAGCGTAGTATTACCACGAAGACCATACTCAATCGCCTGTACGAGATGTGTAAAGGAAGCAAGAAGTAGCTTCTGGGTTGGAGTCTCTCCTTGACCCAACGCTAGAATAGCACGACCATAAAGCAACTCAGCCAAAGCGAACCACTTCCACGTACTTGGTACAACAAGAAGCTGAGTCATTTGTTTCGTTTTCTTGCCTTCATCTGGTCTAAGCGCTACTAAAGTATGTTCAGCACACTCGATAGCAAACTTCACATTACGTAGACGAAAGGCACCGCAACCAATACGGACCCAAATCTCCACGTAAAGCTCCATTTGCCCTTGATCTTCTTTCAGCAAACGTTCAGAATCATTACTCATAAACGCACTAAAGACCTCGGGAGCGCAGGTTTGCCATATTGCCACAGCTTTCTGATAAAACCCTTGAGCTTTATCCATCAAAACGGACTCTTGTGCACCAGAGAGCAATATTTGTCTAAAAGTGACTTCCATCGCTTCAAGATAAGCTACAACTTTGAGTGGAGCTGTGTTGCTATCCATGGGTACGATTTCTTTCACGTTTTGAGCAATCTGGATGCGTGATTTCAACTCTGCAAAGCGCTTTAAATGCAGCACATTAACACAATTATTTGCAGTAAAAACACTACTTTTTCGTTTTAAAAACGAGTCTGCAATAGTTGACGCTTTCTCCAGCCGACCAGTCTTTTCGTAAATGCTCGAGAGTCCAAGCCCAACATGAGCCAGAAGATCGTTATCAACTATTGTAGCTGCTGCTTCCAAAGCTGTATAAAGCCCTTCAAATGCACCTACACACTCGGGTAAAATCCACTGTGGGTCGAATACTTCAGTAGAAATTTGAGACGATTCCAACACCAACCGGAAAATATGAAAATGGTAATTCCACAAGTAAATGCAGACGTTTTCCAGCACAAACGGCCAACCGATGAGCGTTGCTGCCTGTAAAGCTCTTGTGAGATGATTCAATATTTCACTTTTTGTCGCTTGAATTTCTTTGTTTAAAACAGTTTGGCGAGCTTGAAAAGTCGAGTTTTTATCATCTTCTTCAGTCTCAGTAGATAAAATTTCTTCTGTATACGGACGATGCATTCCAAGCACATACGTCTCTTTTCCTAAAGACACCACAGATTTTCCCTTATCCACTTGAATTGCTTGGTCTTTTAGCTTGGATGCTAAAATTTCAACTAAAAGAAGCCGCATATCGACCTCAAGAATCATCAAACTCTTTTCATTAGAAATGGGTTTCAAAATGACAATTTCCCCCGCTTCGTTCATTGGAAAACATCTCGCTAGCGCAGTTTCAACTGCTTGTTGCGCCATCTTACCGTCCTGCAAAGTTCTCCACGCTAGCGTTGAGATCTCATTCCATAATCTGATGTGATCTGCAACATCAGAAACTTCCAAGCTGCTACTCATCTCGGTCATTATCACAATACATCGAGCTAAAGTTGATCGCTGTTGATCAAGATCCTTCCCGTCTTTTACTTGTTCTAACATTGTTAAAACTTCACTCGTTTTCGAACTTGAGCTCTCGGCTACCAATTTCAAGTCCAGTTTTTGCTTAACAGGAAGTAAATGGGTATCAACAGGTCTCTCTATCCAGTCTTCATGCGTACTTAGTAGCTCCATAGTCATTGGTGAGGCTTCGTTTGAACGTATAATAGTCCCATAATCTAACGAAAGAGCCTTCTTAATACTCGAATTCGCCTTTGTGAGATAATCGGACGCCACTTCCAGCTTTGCAGTCTCCAAATACAGTCGAGCACGGAGTCCAAGCAGCAAAGAATCCATCTCTTCCAGCGTAGCAGACGATAAACTAAACACTCGAGATAAATGAGTCTGTAAATGTGGTTGAATCAGTGGAAGTGACAGGTTCCAAGCGTAAATACACACTCTTTCCACTAATTCGGCGTCTTGTTGACGTTTGCTCGCTAAAAGAGCTCGTTCGAAAGCTTTCATCCCTTCCACACGGCGGGTCAGTGCCATCGTCTGACGTTGACGCGTACTTATCTTACCAGTACGCGTGGCAGGTTTAATAATGAGCAAAATGGCGCTTAAAACTTGACTTAAGACACGAATTCTGGGTAAACTGTTCTTCCCTTTACGCTGGAGAACGATCTCGCACGCCGCTGCAATTGGTATAGCGCTGTTAAAAGCGGCATATAAAAGAGCTCGTTCGAAAGCTTTCATCCCTTCCACACGGCGGGTCAGTGCCATCGTCTGACGCTGACGCGTACTTATCTTACCAGTACGCGTGACAGGCTTAATAATGAGCAAAATGGCGCTTAAAACTTGACATAAGACACGAATTCTGGGTAAACTATTCTTCCCTTTACGCTGGAGAACGATCTCGCACGTCGCTGCAATTGGTATAGCGCTGTTAAAAGCGGCATGAATTGCAGTCTCAACGATTATTTCAGTGTCAATCAGTTCAAAAGCTCGCGACTCCAACGATTCCACAAATGTTTTCACTTCATCTAAGGTCGTTTCAAGCGTAAAAGTCAGAAAATTTGTAGTTTCTTGAAAAATCTCAATGTATGCGGCTTCAAGAGATCCTGTAAGATTCCCAGATCTAATACACTGCAGCTTCACGAGTAATGACGATCTCTTGTTGGTCGGTGGGAGCAAACGCTTGACATTTGGCACAATTTTCTGACATTCTGGGTCTTTCAATGAGCCAATATGGACTTGAAGACGTAAAGCTTCTTCGTACATGGCCTTAAATGACTCATCTTTTGCAACATCTGAGAGACGAGAGGTGATTTGCACATCTACAACATCGTTAATGCTTTTTGCAGCGTTTGTCAGTTGATTGGCATCCACTTGAGCGTAAACGAGAGCAAGTTGCAGACGAAGTAGCCACTTTACATCAGCTTCAGCCGTCAGTTTGAGAGCGTCAAGAATTTGTACCAACGACGGCACTAAGAACTGAAAAGTAGATTGTTTCATGAGCTGACGAGCAATTTGCCAGTACGTCACAGAAGCATTGTAGACGAGAAAGTCGTATGTAGGACGTTTTTTCGACTCTGTCGCGATTGGGAGTACAGCGAGAATGAAATGCACAGCATTAAGCACTTTTTTCAGCTTCATGAGCCCCGTATCTGACTGAGCATCGTCCGAGCTGCAATGAGCGCGAACGAATTGCGCTCGACAGTAAAACTACATTCAACAAGTTAGTACTTTTCAAGTGGCTATTGTCATTTT
>JAIKVB010001893.1:0-10342 GCA_024679045.1 Phytophthora brassicae
GATGTATTATAGACCACTAGTTCTCTCTTAAGTACAATACACAACTAACCTGAGTAAAAAAAAACCTCCTTCGAGGGAAAACCCAGTTGAAGTAAGGCCATTGGGTACCGCACACCATAACCCACATACTGGTAGAAATAACCTCCTTCGAGGGAAAACCCCCAGTTGAAGTAAGGCCATTGGGATAACCCACATACTGGTAGAAATACCGGTATCTTAACAAATAAGAAAGTGCCGTTAATAGCAAATAGGATTTATGTGTAACTTGGTCTCTATCCAAAACTACTCACATGCCCTACTAAGCCTTACTTTGTTCTGTCTTGGCCTCAATCTTGCGCTCTTGAAGCTTGCGTAGATACAGTTGGCGCTTGGCTTGCTCTTCCTTATACTCCTGCGTTCGGCGCTGCTTAATAGCTTCAAGCTCTTGGAAAAGTGCCAGCGCCACAGTCTCCTGCAAGTCCAGTGACCAAGCCTTGGTGCGTGAGTGGGTAGTCAACTGGTGCATGATGTCGCTGTTTTCTTCACGAGACAATGTAGTTATCACGCTGTGCAGAAACTCCCAGAGATTCAAAGGCGCATCTTCGACGCCATCACTACCAGGAAGATGTGCCACGTCCACGACTGTCAGGAAAAATGCTCCCAGCTCAGTTTCCAGCTCTGTCGGTGCTGCATGTTCAGGACCCGGCATCGTTGTCGATAGCAATGGCGTCTGCGTGAAAAACTGCTGCACAAGCTCGAGGAACTCCAGCATCTCGGCATCTTCAGGCTCCGTCTCAAAGCCCAGCTTGCGTGCCACCTCGACATTCTGCTTCACCTGCGCCGCAGCATTAATCCGCGCCCGCAATCGGCTCACGAAGGTCCATCGCGTTGCCGACTGGAACGGGTGCCCGCGCACCGACGAGCCGGGCGCCAGCACATCCACAGGAGGAAAAACGCGATTACGCGCCAATGACGCTTCCAAACCAACGTAGTCATCCACAAGCGAGCCCACGCGCTCCTGGAACTCGGATGCGACGTCCTGGCTGTCCGGCGCATCCACAAGCACCAGTGATGTGAGTGACGGCCCATCCTCTTTCATTGTAGCTCCTCGAAACTGCGCCGAGCGTTCCATAAGCACAGCATGTGCACTAAGACTGATCTGAGTAGCACGCGGGAGACGCAGCGCCTGCACTAGTCCCTCCACCACAACCGTGTGCGTGGCCAGGTCGTCATACACCACAACACTGCGCGGCGACTTACCATTGTACATGAGAAATTCGGCCACGGCACAGCCTGTGAACGGCGCTAAGTACTGCAGGACGGGCGAATCGCGGTCGCTGGCTGCGATGATCGTCGTATGTTCCAGAGCTCCCGTAACTCGAAGTGCGTCCCGAATCTGTTGGATCCTGGCCGAGCTCTTGCCGATGCAGACGTAGACAAACTGGGGAGGAAGCTCTTTCTTAGCTTTAGCTGTCGCCACTTGGTGGGCGATCACATCGAGAGCCACACGAGTTTTGCCCGAGTTCCTGGGTCCTAAAACACCGAAACGATGGCCGTGAGCCATGGGATGCAAACAGTCCACCGCCAATAAACCCGTAGCAAAAGGTGAGCGTAACGGGGCTCGAGTCATGAGTCCAGGAACACTCTGAGCTCCCCACGTGACTTTAACTCTGTCACTGGCTGTTTCTCTCGGTTTTTCATCTCCTAACCGTACTGGTCGTCCCAGAGGATCAATTACAGCTCCAGCGAACGATGCAATACTACCAGGGATCTCCATTTGTTCACGTAAAAGCTGCACGTCCATGTCTTTCCTCACAGGAAGCTCCTGATCAGCAGCACCCAGTAGAGCCACGTGTACCACCTTCTTCTCGAGGAAAAGCACCAGGCCATGGCATACAGAAGCTCCAGAGTCGTCCAAGACGTCCACAACGCTGCCGATGGTGGCGTGACGCAACCCGGAGACGCGCGGGTGTACCACCTTCTTCTCGAGGAAAAGCACCAGGCCATGGCATACAGAAGCCCCAGAGTCGTCCAAGACGTCCACAACGCTGCCGATGGTGGCGTGACGCAACCCGGAGACGCGCGCCAAGCCGTTCTGCACGCCCATCACTACGCCACGCACGGGAAGTTCGGCCTGTACGGTGGAGAGTGCTTCATCAGTCAATTCAGAGTCTTCGTCTTCCTCTGCGAGCTTCATAAAATCCATCATTTGCTGGGCCAACGCTGCCTCCGAGTCGTCTGCGGCGTTGCGTCGTCCGCTGGCCAAAGCGGCGCTGGACGCGTGGAAATTGCGTGCGGCGAGAGAAGATGCATGAGATGAGGACATGCAGTTGTAGGAAGCGAGGGAGAGACGCTGCAGCAGCCGCTGCCGCGTGCGCGAGGTGACCGCGCGAACTCCTTGCATATCGATTTTTGTGAGGTGGAGGATCGACTTGACTTGTGTTTTGTACTTCATACTACCACATTATAGTAACTGATAAATTAAATTACGGTATTTTATAAGCAACAAAGTCAATTTTAGACAGCGAAGCAGCTAAAACTGAGACTGCACTTTAGTAAAATTAGGCAATCTAAACGTCTGAGGCTATTTCCATTTAGTCAGCGTTGCAGTGCACGTGGTGCAATGTTGTAAGCGCCAACGCACCGATTCCGATTCCGAACATGAGCAGGTTTGCCACAAACTGACCAACTGACTTAACGCGTAGAACGCCAGGTAGCAGATCCGTACCAGCGATATACACAAGCGTTCCCTGTTGACAAAAGAAGAAGAAAAAAGGTTAAAACAATCCGAAACTAGCAAGTAAATTAATATACGTACCGAACCGACAGCAAGTAGCAGTCCCATCGTCTCATTCGTGACTGGTACAGCTGCAAGAACCACAGCAGCTCCGATAAAGGCTGACAACGCGCTTACGAAATTGAAGATGACGGCCTGGAACGGTGTGAAACCAGACTCGACGAGGATGATAAAATCTGCGAACTCTTGTGGTAACTCGTGCAGAATGGCCGAGACCGTGACCGATACACCTAGCGAGTCGTCACAAGCGAGGAAAGCAGTGGCAATCAGTACTCCATCAACGAAGTTATGGAACAAATCCCCTAACAAGATGATGTACGCCATGGGTTTGATGGTGTGCCAGTCGACTTTCAGACTGAAGGTGGACGCATTCGAAGTCTTGTGCAGTGAAGTTCCTCTCTCAGCGATATAATTTCCAGTCTCGGGTGTTCCGGACCGCTTGTCACCGGTATCGGAGAGAGTTGGTGAGCTAAGACGCGCGGAGGTTGGGAGCTGTCCGTGTGCATGTGACGCCTCTCCGTTCTGCACAATGCTGACCCAAAGTTCAAGCGCCATTTCCACGACCATTGCGACGACGAACCCAAGTGTAAACATCATGCTCAGTGTGAGGTCCATTTGGCCATATTCGCTGTAAAACTCGATCGATTCGGGTAAAACGTGTAGGAAAGCGGCACCAAAGAGTGCACCAGCCGAGAGAGCGATCATCGCATCCATAATCTTTGACATTTTCCGGACTCGAATAGCCATAAGAAGGATACCAACGAATGAAAGAACTGCAACGATCCCTACTGCAGCCATTGTCTTGAGCCAAACTGAAGCTGACGCCTTCCTGGATGAAGACGTTCCTTCTTCCTCAGCTTCGTCTTCTTCCGTGAGAGTCACAACTGCTTCCATCGATCGTTCGTCAGCATCAAGAATTTGCATCCCGAACTCTTCGATCGCATTGTGTTGCATGTGGAAGGCGTAGTATCCTGCTTCATTAACGACCAAGTTGACAACCATGGGCTCCGTTGCCAGTCGTCGATGGGTATGAGCTCCAGAGCCATCGCAGTGGTCGATGTGCCACGTATTGTTCATGGCTTCGCATTCAGCTTGCAAAGCTTCAAGTTCGTCCACATTGTTGCATTGCACAACGTACAAGAGTTTATCGGTCGGTGCCATGTCACGTGACGCCTTGACGAGGTTGCGACGGAGCGTCACGTCCTCCAGTAGAAGATTTGCAGTCTCTATAGATGTTTCAAGTTCTGCAGAAGTGACGTTGCCACTGACGTTCATGGGCAACACAAACACCGCCATATTTTCCGTGTTGTTAGCGAAGGAGATGGTGTACGTGCCATTGTCCAAAGCTAAAGCCATCGAAAGCTCCCATGAAATGCCTCCAGCAGGACATGAAGTTGTGGTTCCAGTAGTAGAGACACACTCAATACCTTCACTTTTGTATCCATCTTGACAATGACAATGATTGCCATGGAGTTGACCATGGCCACTGCATTCTTCTTGGGCTGCAGAGGGTGACAAGATGGCGAAGAGAACAAGTACACGAAGTAGAGAAGACATTCGAGTCGCAGGTTGAGCCGATAAATGGCTGATGAAGAGGAGGAGAATCTCGACTGAAGTGAGAAAAAGGTAGCAATACCACGGAGACTTTCGCAATGAAATGATGAGTGAGTTAATTTAGATCCGACGGCGGTAGATTTTAATTAAGCTAGAAATTAAAGTGGATTAAAAATGTCCGACGGCGGTCGATACTACATAGAACTGAGACCTTCGTTCTACATGTACGTACGTCAAGTACCGCTACTGTACCATCATGAATCTTCTTGAGTTCATTTTCTCTACTTTGCGAATCACCATTTCTCAATTTGCCATCTAGGACTCAGTCCCATACAAGAAGAAGTTAAGAAGTTATGAAGTTCCTCGCTGCTACCATCTTCGCCATTGCTTCTGCTGTTCCTGCTCTCGCTCAAGATTCTCACTCGCACTCGTCGGAATGCACCACTGAGTTCCTCACGTCAGCTAGAAATGCGTGTGACTCGGTCGCGGACGTCTCGCAGCTCAAATGCGAGTCTGAAGCCTGTCACGAAGCTCTCCACTCGCTCGTGGAAGACGAAGTCCGTCAATGCTACGTTGACCTTGGACTCGGTCCGGTCACTGATCTGGATTACTATGTCCAACTGGATGACTTTTGCCACGGAGAAGGTGTCGACCCGGTCGACGCGGCTGGCAGCGGCAACTCGACCAGCTCGGGAGCTGGTGGTGCTACTGTAGGCGACCACCATGACCATGATCACAGTCACAGCCACGACCATGACCATGACCACGACCATGACCACGACCATGACCACGACCATGACCACAGTCATAGCCACGATCACGACGATAGCCACGATCACGACGATAGCCACGATCACGACGATAGCCACGATCACGACCTCGACGATGTTGCCGCATCCAGAGAATCTGCTTCCGGCAGTAATGCAGCGCAATCACTGCGTGCGTCGCTGGTGGGGCTTCAACTGGTTGCACTTGTAGCTATGGGACTCTACGCGTAAGAAGCCATGAGAATGCTTGTTACCGTATAAGACAAGCACTTAAAAGTTTTACCAATTACTTCGAAGTATGTGTGTTTTTCAATCCCGATCCAAATATTGCGAACTACATCCACTTTTTACTGTAACCACGCCAAACTATAGGACTTCGATCGCAAAAACAACAGTGTGCATCTATTAATACTACTTGGTAGTGTACCGGTATATCAGACGTGCTGTTCAAAAGCCACCATTGGCGTCAAAATTGAGTTCGATAGTGCCTTCCAAAGAGTCGAAGCAGAAGCTCGTGGCAACCAAACGTATCGAGTCAGAGGAAGCAGTTGATACCGGAGGAAGGAAACGAATCAGTTGCTTTGCGTAACGTACAGCAGGACCGGTCGCTACCACATGCTTTCCAGCAGTATCCAAGGTATACTCAACCCAAACAATTACTGCATTCGCTGCAGCGTCCACCAGTTCAATTGACCCGTTGGTAGCTACAGTATGAGCCATCTGCATAAAGTCCAGCACCGCTAGCTCCACGACGTCCGATGATGGTTCGTACGAATACATGTAAGCTGGGAAAGGGAAGTTGCGGCTGTAGTATTCGTCTTGGAACTGATCGAAGCAGCTGTGGTCGTATCCCGATACATTCCCTACTGCACCGAAACACTGATGAAGGTGCTCAAAGCGTACAGCCTGAGCCAGTACACGTGCACGAGCAGGCAACACACGAGCCTTCGGATGTAACAGAGCATCCACAGCCGATCGGCGTAACCAGAAGTTAAATGCCTGCCACAGAGGAAGGTTCTGCATCGAGTAGTAGAAAGGTTCGCCAATTAACAAGTCCACACTGGCAGGTTCGCCTTGAAGGTGTTCGGTAAGCAAGCCTTTCACTCCACTGTTGAGAACCTCTGCATTTGAGTCATTATAGGTCAGAATCTGGTCAAAAATCCGAGCTGACACTTCCTTGGACTCGATGGAAGTGACGCTAGACACCTCTTTGTGTGTAGCTGCCAACAGAGCACCCAGAGAACCATCGCTGATGTCCAGACAAGAGATCGGACGCAATGGTTTATTTTTCGTGAGCTCAGCCACAGTAGAAGAGATTGATGCAGTGTAAGCTTCACGCCGTGCTTCATCTGTGAGCATGGAGATACGCTCAGCGTTGCAGATCAAGTGCATTCCGCAGGTACATGGGGGTTTCTCGCTCACTACAGTGCGTTTTGCCTTTTTCAAAAAATCCGTCCCAGGAGCAGCTTCCACATCGAACCAGATGCGGATATCGTCATGGTGAGCACGTAGTACCAATTTCTCATTCAGCTGAGCAGAGATGTTTTCCACAAGAGGGAAAACAACCTGTACCCAGTGATCCTGCCAGTTCTGAACGCCAGGTTTCGTCGAATACACAACGCTTTCTTCTTCATCAAAGCTCACCTGCCACCACATGAGAACTGCTTGTACCTTTCCAGCCTCAATTACCTCCACCGTTGTCTCTTGATACTCTGCAGCTCCAATACTTGGTTTAGTAAAATCAAAGCTCAGCACTTTCGTAGCTTTCGTAAGCACTTTCGAGTCCTCCTCCAAAGCACGGAAATGCACCGGCAGCGCTGGTTTCCCACCCTCACATTTCCAGGCTATGTCACTTCTCGCCAGTTTCGCTTCACCCAATGTTTCCTTCTGTATGGCGAAGCTATTGAAATGGTAAATGGGTTCACTCTCTAGAACCTGAGCAAACACTGTCGCCCTTTCCGGTACAATGATCGGTTCCGATGTGAGCAAGTGCTGCATGGCATGTCGGATCGTTGGTAGCACCGCTTCACCCAGCAAAACCGAGTCAAAAAGCTCCGACACCAGCATATCTGCCCGTTGCGGGAGATGATACGTCGTATTTGCCTCTTTCTCCTCCTCCTTCTCTGGTAAAACCTTCAAATCCGTCGATCGCAGCTTGAAGACGGTGATTCTATCAGGATGATTGGCTTGCGTCACCTGCTCTGCGATTTCAGCCATGGGGACGAACATCTCACACGCGTAGACGTGTTCAGCTCCATGAGTGGCCGCAAACATGGACAGCAGTCCCGTCCCTGTGCCGATGTCAAGTACGACAGGAGCGCGTCCGTGTTGCTGTTTAAACTTAGCGATGGCTCGTTTGATACCCCGTTCGTAGCAGTCATTACGGTCCGTGTCCCTTAGCATGGAAGTCATCTGGGACATAGCCACTACGTTCTTGTAGGCTTCCTGTGGACTGCTCTGCTCTACCCACATGAGACCACCAGCTTCCGGGTTCAATTGGGCAGATAACAGCACTTTGGAGACCCCGGAGACCACGGAATTCGTGTCATTCTCGTCTTCCAGGTACGAGTAAGGAACGTCTACCACCACAGTCTCTTCCGCGGCAGCAGTCTCGATCGCTTCTTCTAAAGACAACCCCGAGCCTGAGGTGGCAGCGCTTGCATCGGAATTGCCATTAGACTGGCCTTCACCTACTAATGCACCGCCATACTTGTCCACGCCAGCATACATGGCTACACTTTGTTATTTTTTGGTGGCTGAGAAATGTGTGTTCCGCACATGAAATTGATGGTACAAGGTACCACCATAGAGCACTTTACTAACTTAATATTGTTAATACTCCCGGAGTAATTAATATCATATACTCATATGTATTGTATTGGTAGAAATACGTACCATTATAACGTTACCGCATAACCTATGTTATGACCTTCTATATGTTATGGCATACAGCAGTATTTCAGCCAATCGAAATTAAAAATGGAAAGTGGGGGAACAGTGCGCTAGAAGTAGAGAGAGGTGGGATGACCGGAAAATGAACTATGTAGTGAAGGTCCGAGCGAAAGACGAATCCATTCATGTAGCGTCTTGAAACTGCGAGTGGCAGCGCAGTCGAAAAGAGAGGAGAGACACTCAAAAATTAAACAGCACCGGAGGCTTGAGTCAGCGTTGAAGTAGAACCAAGCCGGGTAACCTGAGCCCAAACGCTTGCAGAGCTTGTGTGGAAACTCGCTCCAAAACGACTTAAACTTTGAAAGCAAGCGAAGAGAAATCCAAGAGAAATGCTGAAAAATTCCGTCTTGGGGTAAAAGTCTTCGGACCTTGGTATGGTGATGTGCGGGGAATCTGCTGTGAATTACTCAGACCATACTAATCACCATGGTCAATTGCAGGTTGCGGTAGCCACAAAGATAGCATAGCTAGAATAGTGGAGACGAAGGCGTAGTTTCCCAACGTCGCAGTTAGACTATAAATAGGTCCGGCAGGAGACCGAGGGAGAAAGCGTAAGCTTCTCTCACTTTCGGATTCTCCTCGCCTCAGTTAACCCGCCACGCCACTCCCTGGTGTAGAAAATGCACACCTACGTATTTACCCCAACGCGACTTTGATGGAAATGGTACATGACGTGGCCCTCGTTCAGGATCACCACGTCGTCAAACAGGTCGAACACCTCGGGCGATGGCTGCAGCAACGAAATGACGACCGTCTGTAAACTGATTAGTTTCGCTTCAAAGTAAAGATAAAGAAAAAACTTTAAAAGTTTAAACTTTTCTTTAGTTTGAAGTGCTCTTTTTTTCGTAAAAACGATAATGAGAGCACTGATCCATTGTAAAGTCGTCGCACTTAAGCGGGAGTCTTGAACAAAGTATGCTGTTGTACCGGAAAGGGTAAAGTAGTTTAACTGGGACTTGTATTGGAGGCATTCAAGTTTTCTTGGATGTGTAAGTGCCTTGAAAATCCGCTGAAGATGTAGGCGTACCATAGTAAGACATTGCTGGAAAACGCCCATGAAAATTAAGCTTGGAGCATCGTAAATCGCTTTGTTGCGGTTCATCCACAGAGTCCGAAATACACAACAGCGAAGAATGTTGAAAAGTCGGAGAGGAAGAGTAGCGCCATAGCGGGGTTGAAGGCGATTTGGAACAGTCAAATTGACTAGAAACAAGGCCTGGTCCCATGTAATCTCAGAGTCAAAAATCCGTCGAAATGGTGGGAGAAATAACCGCCAGAGACTTTGAGCCATAAAGCAGTCCCATAGTAAATGACGTGGAGTTTAGGAGAAATAACCGCCAGAGACTTTGAGCCATAAAGCAGTCCCATAGTAAATGACGTGGAGTTTCAGGAACATCACAGCCATGAACACAGCAAATATCTTGAGTGTGCCAGCCGTATTTGTATCGAAAACCCAGTCCATTATGTTGTAGGCGAAACAACAAGTCAGAAAAAATTGGTAGAATATCCCCTTGAAGACGTCGCTCGAGTTTCCAGTATGTGGGAGGAAGAGAGATTCCGCCAACATCGAGCTGGACGAGCGGGAGCGAGGGTGGAATAGTAGAGTCGAGAAGACGGCGGATCAACTTGTTAGAAGCGTTAACAATGTCAATTCCATCAAAAGTCCAGACGTGTAGAGAGGCGGATCAACTTGTTAGAAGCGTTAACAATGTCAATTCCATCAAAAGTCCAGACGTGTAGAGTAGCAACCATACTGTCAGGGGGAGACGGAAAAATCGAAAAAGTTCCATAGTGAGCAGGTACAGCAAGTCTTGGGCCTAGCGCTTTCACCACACAGGTTTTAGAGCGCTCGGACCGAATAGAAGAACCTTCTAAAGCCTCTCTCAAAGTCGACGAGTCGGGGACCCAGCCAAAGCACTGGCAGAAAGTAGAGATTCGGAGAATACCGTGATGACTGAGGAACTTACTTGCTTTGCGGTGAAGCGCCGCAAGTGTCTTCTTGTCGTCAGTAAATCGTAGAAAAATATTGTTCCAAAGTGGCCATGTCATCTTGGTAAAGACTGGATTCTCGTTTAGAAGCTTGGGCAGAACCTTAGTACTCCACGTAGCCAAAGAGGTCCTCCAGTATTCGGGTACATCATTCCAGCGCGAAGTATGCGACCAGTAAGATAGTGGTAGATACAGGAAATCAAGCCCCACACCTTGGCCTTGAAATGCTGAGTCAAAAGCGGCTTGAGCAGGAACAAACCACTTGGGCGGGGAAGCGAGATGCCGTCTACATTGTCGGATAAGC
>JAIKVB010001894.1:0-10337 GCA_024679045.1 Phytophthora brassicae
CCCAGTTTGCTAGCGCTTCGTCAAGCTCAGGGAAAGCTACCTTTCGAATGCGGCGAGACTGTACGTCTTCATCTCTCACGTTTAGGAAAGCGTCAGCCCTCTTTAGGATGCCAGAAATTGTTGGCTGGACAGGTTTCTTAACAAGACGAAACTCCTTCTGGGCACGATCGGCAAGTTGCTGCTGTGTCGAAGTTGGTTGTCTACTCTTCCAGAGACATATCCTTTTCTTCTGCTCAAAGGTGAGATTCCCTGTCTGCTGTGCCGCGTGTGGCATGATGAAAACTGCACAAACCGGTCTAGCAGCATGCTGTTGTCCAGCACGTACCGGGAGTTTCAAATAAGCGCGGTCGCGAAAACAAAACTCCTGCGATCGACTGGATCCTGCACCTTGCTGAGCAAAATGATATCATTGTTATATATAATACTGAACTGAGCAACGGGACTTATCATTTAGGACAGGTTTATCTGTACCAAGGTCGAAATGCGCCAGAGACATGACACACTACCGTTCTCCCGTTCTACTTTGCTGGTGAGAATGAAAGTGCTTCGTTCTCCGCATTTTTATTTTTTCCATTTAGTAATGGGCAAGCCAGACCACAAGCACAGAGTATGGATTCTTACGCGCCGATACAAGAGAACACAACGATGAAGGAGACCACAACACGCTAAATTACAACTCGCTTTTCAAAAGTGGCACCATTTGTAGCGTCGACCCGTTCTTCTTGTGTGTTTTTTTTAAATGCGCTCAAAATGTTCTTGCTTTCAAATGACCTGAACAAATGGGATGCTCCCATTGGTTGCCCAAACAATTTAAAAAAATAGATCCTAATTTTAGAGACCTTTCGGAGCGAATGTTGAATAACTAAAAAAGGCGGTACAGTAGTCGCCGGGGAATGTCACACTGCAAAACCCTCGAGATTCCGTGCACTCCGTTCACCGAAAGCTGGTGTACCGTTCTACTGTACCAGCTTTTATGCAAAAGCCTATAACGCAATCATGTAGAACGGATACTACAAATTACACCATTCTACCACTGTTAAGAACGGCCCTCAAACTGTCTGAGACTGTATCCCAAACTTACAGTCTCGTGGCGATTATGTAACAAATCTCCTCTTCTCTTGCCGAGACGGTACACGTAGCCTCTGCCGTCCATAGTTTTCCCCGTCGAACACGGCACTGATTAAATCACCATTGAAAAAGTATGTCCATTAGCACCATTTAGACGCTTATGTTGCTCCAAGACATTAAGTTGCACGATCGACGAAATAAAATACCGCGTGAGAGTATATTCGCTTCGTGTGGTGTACCTGACGACGCGCGCACTTTCACAAAGGTGGCAGTCCACTCCAAGGAAACCCGAGCACTCGTACGTGTAAATGTATCTATTTGAAGTTGACAGTCTGGGCCAAACGCATAGTGGGTTCCAAGGCTAGAGCCAAAGTACAGCAGCTTGTTGGCACGCCCACAAGTAGCCACAGTAACCCGTAGATTGCTCTTTTAACTGGAGTTTTTGGTACACTTCACGACAGACTGACTGGTGTTTGTGTGTTTGTGTGCAGATTTACTACAAACGGCGGCAAAGGCACATCGGATGGAGATTTGGTAAGGAGTCAGGTAATACCGAAGTATAGTAGTAATTGCTAACAGAACTATCTGCTTCGTTATCAGAGCATTGTATTGAAACCTGCTTTAGGAACACCCCCCTGAGCTGCAGCTCTACCAAACTACCGTTCATATGTTACTGAAGCATCTCATTGTCTAGAAAATCCTTGGTAGATGCCGCCGAAAATTTTGGAGCGGGATGGTTCCCATGGTGCTCAAGATCATTTGGGTTTAATTAACATAATATGGGTTTAATTAACATAATACATTTGGTTTTAATTAACATAATATGTTAATTAAACCCAAATGATCTGTACTACGATCAATTAGACTATAAGCCTGACAACGGACATCCCCTCTATTCTTGCTAAATTGCATTCTTTCGACGTTGCTATAAGCTCGAAAAGAAGCTTTTCAGTTGGCGCAACGTCCAGCGAAAACTCCCTCTCTGGGCTTTAAACACGGGCGAGCACACCAACTGGTATAGCAATTTCAAACGCAGGGTCATGGAAGCCCCTGAAGTGGAGCATCGCGGCGTAATTAAGCCACTCCGTTGCCCTGTGTAGAAACGCTCAACCCGCTCCATGTGCATCCGCCCAAACAACTCCAGCCGTACCGCTGCAATCCATTCCACTCGGCATACTTGGTTCCGCGCGTTTTTAGAAATGAGAGGCTGGGGTTCGCCGTTGTGTAATTTACATTTCCCATCTTAAAACAATATCTTACTGTAATTTATATGTGTCAATGGTGCTGATGGGTACCATTTTCAATGGTGATATATCCACAGCCGTCGAACACGGCCGAAAGTGTCAATTAATACCGGTACTCGAAAATGAATACCCATCAAACACGGGAGTGGCTACCTGCACAATAATTAAAAAGGGCAGTGGGAAGAGGGTGAACAGAGGGAGCGTGTGCGAGCGCGCGTAGCCACAGCAAACCCGTGCGGGGTGCCCGCGAAGCAGGGCCGCGCGGTATTTGCGGAGGCGGGCCCAGCGCCGAGCTCACGAGCGATCCGAGCCTTGCACTCGCCAGGAGTTAGAATCTTTTAGCGCAGGAGCGCAGCGGTTGCCTTTGCGAAGCAAAGACATTCCCTCGTATGACACCCGTCCTCGCGGGAAGGCCCATCCCCAAGATAAAATCAGTAACACCTTGTATTGACTTAATTTAAGTATGAGCCTCAAAAGCGCCCGGCTCAAGACTGTGCGTGTAGCCTCTGCCCATCAAACACCGTGACAGCCTGATTACGACCAGATATCATTGAAGAACACCAAAAACGCGGAAGAAGGTTAAAGTAAGAACGAGTGCCATCATCAAGTGGACAATCCGGCCATCGCAGATGACGGGTTTTATACGAAACCATCAGTATTATACTTCGAAGCAGTGGTGGGTCAATTTGCAACGATTTTCATTGCCACTCACTACTGGAGTATACACTGCAATACGAGACCGAAGTGCAGTTGTATATTGCAATACGCGAGACCAGTGCAATTTTCATTGTAACTGCAGTCAAGTTGCAATAATGAATTGCAAATATTGGTATATGGGAATATTTATACCCGAGATCAGCTTCAGTACGTCATGACTCATGACTCATGAGTGACCGGAGGTGCAGAATAACTCCAGTCATGTTCGAAACTATTATGTTTCTGAAGACTACAGTAACAAGCTATTTTGGAACTCAAAGCTCGTGGCCAAGGACAACCAAGGATTCACACACTTCGTCGGTCATCTGAAGTCGCAGAGGTCATAGTAACGTATTGCAACTTTCTAATACTAAGTACAATTTGAAAGCTGTCTGCAGTCAGGTATTGTAATAACCTACCGCCATGCAATCGATCATTTGTATTTTCTATTGCGTTGCAGTTTTGCACTTATCGTGCAGTATTTTTCCGGCGGGAAGGCAAAGTGATTTTTACCCTACACTGCTTCGACGTATCCAGCAGGACTCATACAGTATCACAATCACTTGGACCAAAACGTTCTCACTGGACGCACAGCACGAACATGAAAGTCCGTACCGGTACTCACCGGCGCAGCACGAAGCTCGCTCTTGCTTTAGTCTGCGCATCGGTAACTGCAACACCCTCGGGTGCATGGTCTTTTAATTCCGAGTTTAGAGGTGATGATAAAATCGGTTCAGTTTCCAGCGCTGATCTCTCGGGCCGCACCGACATTAAATATACTCAGCCTCTCCTTAAACCCACTGACTGGTTCATCACCGACGAAGAAATTGTCGAGTCACGTGGGGGTATCCCACGTGAAGGTTTGCAGACGTATACGACAGGCAACAATGTTACAGTATACACCGCGACAAACGAGTTCTTCACCGCCGTCGTAGAAGATTTCTCGGCTACGAAAGAGGGCGATCGAGTAATGGTTACAGGTTGGAATACGTGCAACATTCCATTTGAGGCTGATATCGACCCTACCGGCGCCAAGACTGGCTTTGGTGTAATGTTCAAGGGAATTGTGGAGCGTGGGGGAAGTGTCAATCTCTTATCGTGGTCGAACTACTTGTTCACCTCTCAGAACACCAATGCGCGCGATGTCATCAACGAGATTCCGCCTTCGAAAATCAACGGAGCCAAGGCTGTCTACCTATTTGATGATCGACTTCCGATACCTACCTCGTCACACCATCAAAAAACGATCATCATCGCCGCTAACAAGTCCACAGGCAAAGATGACCATCCCATTTCTTACGTGGGAGGTATCGACCTTTCCAACGACCGATGGGACACTATTTACCATAACAACACAGTAATCCGTGAAGCCGCCAACATCAATTTACGTACCAAGGGCTGGATGGACGCACACTTCAGGATTCACGGACCAGCTTCGAAAGAAGTGGCTAACAACTTCCTTCAGCGTTGGAACTCGGACTACAAACCGAACCAAGGACTTGAAGATCACATCCGAGACTTTGACAATCCAGACTATGAGAAGCTTCCGCCGATCGACTACGCCAGCAGCAATACAACGTCGAAACTCGGTCATCAAAATGTTCAAATTGTGCGAACCTTCAGCTGCAACTACAAGCACTACAAAGAATTTGCTCCACACGGAGAACAATCGCTCTTCAAGGCCCGTCTCAAAGCTCTCAAAAATGCCAAAAACTTCATTTACATCGAAGACCAGTTTTTCATCTACGTGCCCGAGCTCCTCGATGCTCTCATGGAAGTCCTGCCCAGAATCCAGCGCCTCATTGTAGTGGTGCAGTCGGCTAGTACGGTTCTCAAAGCGTCGGGGTACGAAAAGTACCTTTACGAGATGATCGGACCCATGATGGAAAAGTTTCCGAACAAAGTGCAGGTCTACACTATCAAAAAAAAACTTGATGTTTACATTCATACAAAGCTGGTTCTCATCGACGATGTGTACGTCTCGTTGGGATCCGCTAACTGGAATCGCCGTAGTATGACATCCGACTCGGAACTAAACGCCAACATTATTGACGATGAGACCGTCGAGTCTCCGGAAGGCGTCACAGTATTAAAGTTAGCTCGCGACATGCGCATCCGCAAGTTCATGGAGATGACGCGGCTCAGCTATGCAGAACTGGACGCGATGAAGTTCATTGACGCAGCAGACCAGTTTAAGGTGGCTGCTCAAGACGAGTCGACAGTTTTGACGGACTTCCGTATCAAGGATCGCACCTACTATATCCTATTCGGGAAAACCTTCCGTGAGCAAGTGGATCCGCAAGAAGTTTGCGCTTTTTCGAGCGCGGGGTCCACTAGAAAGATTGACTAGAAGGTGAAACTTGTGACTCCACAACGACGAGGGTGTGTCCCAAAGCGTACAGGTTCAGTCTTAATAAATCTTCTCAGCTACCGGGCCAAGTGATCTCCAATTTCCGATATCAATGCACTTACATTTTGCGCCGCACACAGCGTGGCGTTGTGGTATTGTGCGTTCTACTCAAAATTTCCGTGAAATTGCGTAAGTGTATACAATCTGTATAGTTCTCTGTTAAGTACGACAGAGAACAGATGTTTCTCTACTTGATTCTACTAACGACTTGGATTTGTATGTGGGCGACTCGGTAAACCGCCCAGAATGTGCACACAATACTGTACCATCAACATTAAAATCCTTTCCTGCTCTGCAACCTGAAAAAATGTATTTAACTTCCCATAATACCACTGTTTCTTCTCTCTTTACACCTGCAGCTGATCCAAAAGCGTACTACATGTATACTTGACACACTTTTCTGAAAGCATCATCTGCTGGTATGTGTCCAGAATCTGGTATAGTACCAAGGCGCGTTCGCTCTGCAGTTCACTTTTAGTCTCAAGTTGCGTCATGTAGGTATGTTGCTGGGTGTCCGGGCACGTAGCTGGTCCAGAATGCTCGAGAGTTGCTGAAGCTGCTGCAGCTGGGCCGAGACGAGCTGGAGACGGTCCGCCGAGCTCAAAATGGCTGCGCGCTTGAGCTCGTCACCTGTGTAGGAGTTGCTGTGGGTGAACGCATTTGCGGACGAGAGTTGAAGTTGAGCGCTGTGCTCCTGGTCTGCAAAAATACCTATATTAGAAACTCCCCAAAGTAATATTTCGTGTTTTTTCGGCGTTTACAGCAGGGATGGCCAAAAATACATTGCTGGGCATTGGAACAATGACAATAAGTACTGCAACTACCCTGCTCACCTCCAATACTATACTGCAATAACGACAGTATTTGCAATACTATTGCAATACTATAGTACCGTAACCTGCTTTTCATCGCCTGAATGCTTGAGAGTTTCTATTGGCGGACAACTTCTGAGAAACGAATTTGAAAGGCTTTCCGAAAATACGGCAAAATACTATACTGCAATACTGATCACCAGTTCAATACTTATTGCAATACCAACGAGTGCTTGCAGCAAAGTATTTCTACCAGTATTGCAAAATGCCAATACCCGCAATACATTTTTGACCATCCTTGGCGTACAGAGCTCGCGTAGCTTGGAGGAGCCGGATATGAAAGCAGAGCGTTGCTCCACGTGCGTCAGGATAATGCGTAGACGGTCGATGAGAGGAGACTGGGACGGGGAAGCGCCCAGCACTTTTGCACGTAGCGACGTCTCGCGGCATCTCTAAGAGGTCCATTTTCAGCTATTCTAAACTTAAATGGCTCTTTTCCATGCGGTGTTTTTTGTCATTTTGAGATCTTTTGAAATACCGGTAGCAATAAAAAAATATTTAAAAAATATTTATGCGTTGTCCCTATCATATATTACGAGGAAAGCCGGACGTCGGCTTTCACGTCGGACCAGCTAGGAGCAAAAAAAAAAATATTTATGCGTTGTCCCTATCATATATTACGAGGAAAGCCGGACGTCGGCTTTCACGTCGGACCAGCTAGGAGTAAAACCGCTGGTGTTGTTGATCAAGATGCTCAGCTTACTCGAGTGCATCTTCAGGAACAGAGAGTCTCAGTCGAATGTTTTTCTAATACATGTACACTCATGCATTTTTGAGTCATCACAAAAACGACAGTGGATTCTTACCACACAAGGGGTACTACGATCCGTCGGAAGTGTTCCATACTTATCTTTGCCGCACATCTCAATACCACAAGCAACAGCAACGGCGTTATGTTGCTTCGACAGAGACACCCAGACACGTCCAAGAGTTCAGCTGGTACAACCTGTGTACTTCATGCATGAAGGAGAGAACAAAAACATTGCGGAGTCACTTGCTGACTATGACTTTAAATTTCTCACGAAAAGATCCTATATCACTTGTCGAGTTGGTTCAAATACATCAGATAACGCCATGGATCCACAATTCGCGCGATGTGGAGTCTTGCTCTCGAAAAGGTAGCTAATCGTGCTGAAAGCATTCGTGAAGGAGTCATTTTGGAGCTCCTTTCATTTCTACGGGAAGAATCTGACGGCCAAAAGGAAAATCGCAGTGGACACGCTGACACTCCTTTGTAACAGCCACGAACAGTGCGATAGTATTGCCGACTCAGAAGCAATCAGTCTGTGTGTTTTCCTCGTATGATAACAAACAGTGCGATAGTATTGCCGACTCAGAAGCAATCAGTCTGTGTGTTTTCCTCGTATGATAACTCACACAAACCGAAGCTCTTTCTACCCTGGCCAAGCACAGTACCATGAATCGTAGTCCATGGAAGTAGTCTAAATAAGTACCAGTTCCAAATTAATACCAGTATCCGTGGGTAACGTATTACCGGCCACTTAAGTTTTACACAAAAATCAAGATGTCAGAAAATCGCTCTGGTGGCAAATCATATTTCCGGCCAAAAACATAGATGACTTAGGAGTACAACTATAGTAGCTACACGACAACCCAAGCGACGACGTCAGTCTTCCGCTTCTTGTAGAACCTTTTATCTTGCAGTCGCATCGCTCGAAGCTCATTCCTCTCCTTATCACGCTCAGACTTTACCCGCGCTTTCTCATCGTCTTGCTCTCGCTTCAAGCGCTCGCGCTGTGCCTTCTTAAGCGCTCTCGTCCGAGCTAATTTGTCCTTGGCGAGATCCCTATCCGCTTTAATCCGAGCCTTGTCTTCTGCTCGTTTCGTCTTGGCGAATTTCTTTTCAACTGCTGCGTCGTGTTTTCTTTTCCATGCCAACAGCGACTCTTTGTGTGTCAACAAAACCGCGCTCGAGAATCGCTCGTCGACGTATGTTCCTTGAATGCGCATCTTTGTCTTAAGAATGACGCTCGACCGAACAGCTATGTTGACCACGTTTTAAGGCATCTATGTCTAGACCCATTCGCTTATGGCAGCTGTGTTGGCGCTTATCGAGCTGTAGAGCCTCAACGTGGGGCACAATGACGGCGTAGTGTCGGAGTGATTCTTTTGCGGTAGAAGGTTTATTTCCAACCAGTCCAGATAGCATCATCTCGATAGATAGCGGAAATATCCCTGCCTTTTTAAAAGCTTCCTTCGCGTTTTTTGCGGCAAATGCCATATTGAACGGATATTTGATCAAGCTCACAATGTCGTCTTTAGTTGGGAGGAGGCTCGTGGAAAGAGGATATTTAGCGAGTTCTTCTTCGTAGAGACGTATAAATGGCTGATATACCCCGACGTCTAACGGCTGCAGGAAGTGCGACGTATGCGCTGGCAGCACAAAGAGATATACACCGCGATACATTGCCCAAGTCACAGTCTCATACTCAACATGAGCAAAATGTCCGTCCAGAATTAAAAGCTGGGGTCGTTTATCAGAAAGCCGCCCAACAAACCATTTTATCCAGTGTCGAAAAAAGTATCCATTTATGTTTGACGACTCGGACATTACACTCACGGCATCAGGTGGTGCATCCTTCAGCCACTCAACTTTCCGGCGTTGACCAGCAAAAATGTACTTCGAAGTACATAGGAGGCAGGTGCTCTCCATGCATTGATGCAGCGCATGATGCTTACGTTTTCTCGATCAGAAGAGCGCTGGGCGTTGGTAGGCATCCCCTTCGACGCAATTACACGCTGCTGACATCGTCCATGCGGACACACTCCAGTCTCGTCGCAGTTCGAGATTTGAGATGGGCAATTATGAAGCTTGAGCCCATCGATTGCTGCTTCAATGTTTCCATAGTAATAGCGCACCACTTCTTCCGTAGAGGGCTCTGCACGTTTTCCCCCCAGAATGCGTGCCTTGCGAAACGAAATATTGTCGGAATGCTTTTTTGTCCACCTGCTGACAAAAACATTGTCTGGAAACGTTGCTGTAATTGGCCGAAATGAAGAGATGACTGCTGCTTGCCTTATGAGGAATCGGAGCTCGGCAGAATCAATGCAAAAACCACGGGAGGCCCTGTGCTCGATTACCTCCAGCAGCCCTTTTTCAGCGCCGACTGACAAGTACACGAGTTGGGGACCGGTGCGGCAAGACAAGGGTACCTCACGAGCTACTCGGGAGCGCAAATTCTCGTACGGTACGCCACCTCGATTTTTGCACGGGTCTGTATCCTATAAGTTTTATAAACTGATAAATAAAGATGTATCCGATTTCACAGGTATTTTGTCGACAGCTTGGGCGCCAACCACTGGGCGCCAAAAGAACTCAACACAGGATGCCGACGCCAACAAAGAGGCTGGAGCTGGATCAAAAGGAAGCCATACGAAAGTACAAAGCAGAGGTGCCTTCGACAATAACCGCAGAACTAGCGGCATGGATCAATAAAAAGTTCGGTAAGCACCTACACCGGACCATCACTCGTATTTTGAGTGATATACGATCGCCGAGCACAGCAAATATAGACCAAGATGCGACTCAAAAACGATGCAATTTGAAGCCTTGACGCCATTTCAAGAGAAACACCCGCTGAAGAAATTCGAGCACTGCGCGGAAAGCCGTACGTAGTGGACCAGCTTAAGGCGATGAACTGGTGCGAGGATGCGTTGACGAAGGTGTCGACTAAATCGATTCGCGGATGCTGGGATCATACTGGCATACTCCCTCGAGATTCATTAGTTGCCATGTTCGACAAAATGCGCCTTAACGCTGGGATGGCACTTTCCATGGTTCTTTAAGCGGAGAAGCTCTAGCAGGAAAGAGATAAACGCGTAGCTGGGCGGCAAAGGCCACCTGTGGGGTTCTTCGTGTATTCTCAACTGACGTTTCTCAAGTTGTTCTCTCGTACTTAACGTATCACACTTATGCTAACTACCGGATGAAGTACAAGTACTGACATCTCATACTGAGAATCAGTATAATCCGCAACAGCCCCACCTACTGGTTCCCAAGATTCTGGTGTTGGAATGTTGCTTTTG
>JAIKVB010001895.1:0-10335 GCA_024679045.1 Phytophthora brassicae
AAAGATCAAATAAGTAGTAACTGTTACGACTTAGATTGCTAAAACCTCTACCAACTTATAGTCAAGTTCTAATGATTAGACGAGTGGAAAGGACGGCCTCATACAAACTTCTAGACTAAACTATGCCGTAACTTACAGCGTAAAATAAGGTGGTTCGGAGGCCAAAAGTGCGGTAATCAAGGGGTTAATATCTGGTTCTTTTCGTGATGGCAGGATTATATCCTGATCTTTCAGGGGGATATCCCACTGCGTGTCACCGTCAAATAATAATTGTGACAGTAGAGCGCCTCCGACAGATGCTACTTGGGAGAGGCCTGGAAACATAAGTGTTTCGCGTTGAGCAAAATCAACCACAGTTCCGCTATTCAAAGCTTGGCTCTGATAATTTCGGTGGCAATAGCATCACAATGTCTGTAATCGATCGAACGATGTTTTCGTGACTCGTAAATTCGTTGATCGAGGCGCCATCCGGAGAGGAGAGATCGTGAATGGTTTGTCCAGATGAGCGCGGATCACCACAGAGTTTGTCGACAACGCCAAACGGGCTTATGTAGACTTCTTGCCATATAGAGAGAAGATCCACATCGAGCACCAAGCAGCGCCATGCGTCTTGCTCCTTACGAATGTTTTTACGAAGGACGTTTACCCGCTGCAGCGCGGATCCGTGGTTTGGTGGTGGCTTCTGCTGGCGCGGAAGTACGGTCTTGATGTCGACCGCATCCCATTTTTGACCATGTCCTGCAGTCGAAATAGATGTTTATATCTGGCGCAAAGCTTGTTTAATACTTCTGGTATCATGCTCGTGTTCGGTCGATAGTCTTCTTGTGGCTGGCCACGTACGAACTCAACAAAACCCGGTATAGTTATCCGTGTTCTCCGTACAAACTCTGAGAGCGCGTGCTTGAGAGGGTTATTGAGAAGGTACTCGTTGTTGGGTTCAGACTTACGTTCCGTTGGATATGGGTTCATTGGTAGCTTTAGTCCGACAGAGGCAAGTGCCCTTTGCATAGTGAGCGTGCGTATTTCATCGATCGCTTGGTCTCGAGTCACCGCATTATGCTGCGTTTTTCTTGCCAGCCCTTCGGATATCACCACTTTCCTAACCCGTGAGTTCTGATGAATTTGAGTTGACGGCTGTATAGCACAAGGCAGATGCTGTATAGAAGGCGGTGGTGGCTGTATAGCATACCGTTCATGCTGTATAGCAGGTGATAATGACCGTGTAGGCTGTGATAGAGGCTGTATAGCATGTGATAATGGCTGTATAGCCGAACTATCGGATTGTAGAGGTGGGATAATAGCGGAACCTTGTGCAAGAGCTACAGACTGTATAGTATCGCTAGTGTTTCCTGGTTGTATAGCCTCGGAGGGGTGAGTGGAAGTTTTCCCACCAGAAGTGGCACCCAAATTACGTGCTGAATCCTGCCCAATCCTGCCCAATCCTGCCCAATTAGGGTCGGGCAAGGTAATTTGGGTCTCCGATCTGAAATTTCGCCGCGCGACGAGCGGCGAATTCATACCCCACCCCACCCCCTCGCCACCCGTCGGGCGCTGCGATGCAGGCGAAGAAAGAGGACTTGACTCTCTAGAGCAATAAGAGACTACATCGTAAAATGTATTATCTTCCTTATGCGCAGTGCATGACCGAAGCGACGTTGAGTCGACTTCTCGTCGGCATCTTCAATCTCTCCTTGATCCGGACGACGACGATCGTCACGGCGTCCACGAATACGCCCGTTCGCCTCGTCAAACCACTGACGAATGCACCTTGGAACGTCTTCGCGCCAGTCGTGCACGCGCTGAGGATGGCTACATCGGTGGCGGGTCCCACCCGAGCACTCCAGCCCGCCAAGGTTACGAAGACAGGGTTCCTTGCCGTTGCGGTCCGTGGGGATAAGCGCGCGGATCTCTGGTGGGACCCCCTTCTCCTTCTTGCGCCCGTCCTTGTATCCTTCGCCGCTGTGACGAACGCGGTCATCGCGTCCTCGTGTCACTTGAACGTCGTGTTGCGTGATGGCATTCACAAGAGCCATCGACCACTCGGGGCCGTGATAGTCGATGCTTGCTACGGCTCGCTCAAACTCCACCCACCATGACGCATCATCTCGCTGTAGATGACCCGACGCGGCGCCAAGCCACTTGTTCGCGTACATGAGCGTCAGCTTGATGCGAACGGCCGATCTTGCTGGGTCGGCAGACTTGTTCTTCGACACGAAGCTCCGAAGACGATCCGTCACCTTCACCACATGGCCGTACCAGACGCTCTCGCACATGGCTGCTAGACCGTCGACGCCGTCCAAGACTGAACGTGCCGAGGTTGAACCCTGTCGTCGGAGAAGACGGTACCGGCTTCGACGATGGGACGGAAGAAGGGGTCGTTTCTTCACGTGGCGCGAGGTCCGACGTCTTGCCCGGCGATGCCTCTGGAGACAGAACGTCATCGGTAACCTTGGTCTTCGTAAGGGGCTTGCGGACGAGACGCTTCTTTCCCCGTCTGGTCTCCGCGATCTCTTCGGTCGTCTGCTTGCGCTTCGCCAAGGCACGTTTCGACGTGCGAATGGGCGGATTCTCAGTGAACGTGCGGGCTGGTGTTGTCGTCCAGCGCTCCCCATCCTCCGTCATGTCAACGGTCTCGGCTGAGTGACATGTCTGAGGAGGAGCGATGTTTCCCGGCACAGAGGCTGCCGTGTCCGTGATGTGCGTGTCCGGGGTGGTGGTAGGTGTCGAGTCGTCGGTGTCGCGGCCTGGAATGCTTGTAGGTTGTTGGCTAGTAATCCCCAGTTTTTGAGAGTGATCGTCATGAATGTTGAGCTTCACTGGGTAGCGTTCTTAATCGACAAGAAGGCCCATGTATGTTACATGTTTGCCCCCCTCCAGTCGGATAACAACTACAAGATAATTGAGACCAGCATGCGCAGCGTTCTGGAGCCAATTATAAACTTGAGTGGCTTAATGGAATACGAGAGGGTTGCATGGTGCACGCAGCAGGATGTCAGCTCGTGTGGTGTATGGTGCATCGCCATACTGAAGATGCTGCTGAGCGATGCTTGTATCTACAAGCTTCAGCCTTATTTGCGCATGCGCTTTCTGTACAAAGCTGCACGTTTCATTGGGAATGCAACAACAAAAAGTATAAGTCTTACTTCAATACACATAGTTCATTGTTTTTTAGGCTGTCTAAAGTTCCACCAAAAATACACCGAATCTACTCATGAGGATGTCTGCACGCACGAAAAACGCATAAGTCCCACGATTCATTGCAGTGAAAAGATAGTCGCTAACTGATGTTTCATTGCCACACCACTCACCAGTTGATGGGTAAGATTTCTCTATCTGTTTTTCGGGACGACACAGACAGTACGGATGTACCGCTACAAGTCAAATAATGGCCATCTAGATTCTGTAGCAGCAAGCGTCCCCTGAAATCTGTATCAAGATGAGGCCTACAGTATACTTGGCTGAGTGTATTTCGCGAGTGTTCTCTGTCAGTCATTCTCGAATTCGCTGTCAGTATGGCGCGTGAAGTGTGGTACAAGTTAAAAGATGAAGATGGTAACCCGGCGACGGACGCCGACTGCGTTAAATGCGCTAATGATGTTAAGTTGTTTGAACTGCGGAAGAAAGTCTTCAAAAATGTCTCACGGCTCTTCACTGGGACTTTCGCCGCCTCAGACCTCAGAGTCTTCAAGTACGCAGCGACGACGGAGCCGTTGGCAGGATATGTGTTAATTGGTCGTCTGGTACTTCCATACAGGATGCGCTCATGGTACGTTGCCGGCGCGGCGTCAAGCGGGTACGGGTGAGGAACCTCCAGGGAAGAAGGCGAGATCATCGATTGTCACTGCCATCAAGGAAGAGGATATGGAACCCATTGGGCACAACTTGGATATCGATGCGTGGCACGTTGGTGGTATCGCTCTCAACATTTGCCACGTCGAGTCGGATTTTCCCATGTGGTTCTACGCTCGAGAGGAAATACTACACCTTTGCCGGTCTAAAGCGGTGCTAGTCCAGAGCAATGCGATGAAGTAGCACACAAATTTTATTAAATTTTCTGAAGTGGCACAAAATATTAGCGCAACTTTTGTTACTTTCCGGACCGAAGTCCAAACCGGTTAAAGCACAGACCAAAGCGGTTGGCTGCGAAAGAAGAGCGGGCGGTCATACATCTCGCCTCACTTCTCAACTCACAGCGCCCCCCCCTTCTCTCGACTCCTTTACCTCCATGCCAACCACCCCTCACGCTCCAGCTACTCGGACCCGTATCCTCGCCTCTTACCGGGCTGGCGAAGACTGGATGCTCGTTGCGGTCCACAACGGCGTCCCCCCGACGGTGGCCGGTCGAATCATTGACAGTGGTCGCGAAGAGCCTTTGCCTCGTGGAGGGCTGCGCAGCGCTTGCATCAAATGCACTCCGGAGATCGAGGCAGCCCTCGAGTCGTATTTGGACGACAATTGCACGTACACCCTAAAAGGAATGAAAGACATGGTTTGGATGGATTTTAGTGTTACGCTTAGTACTTCGAGTATTTCTGACAAACTTATTGTCAGAAATGTACACTCTCAAACAAGTAGTTTTGTCGTGTACGTTGTTGACATATGAATTACAATAACACTGCTCATACGTTAATGTAGGTACGTGTCGAGCCTCAAACGTGCAATAATGATATCAACAAAACGAAACGCAAATAATTTGCCGAGGCACATGCGTGCTGGTGATTTCATTGTTTATTATGATGAAACCAACTTCAACGTCTACTGCAAGCGCACCCAAGGCCGTGCGAAGAAGGGTGAGCGAGTGACACTTATACTGCCCCCTTTTACGGGCGCAAACCTTCAAGTCCAGTGCGCTGTTTCTACCGAGGTTGGGCTTGTTCATTATCGTCTCGAACGTGGCAGTATTAGGATGGACGTCAACGCCGCGTTTTTTGACGAGATTTACGAGAAGGTCAAGACTTTACCGACTTATCATGAGTACTTTCAAGGTAAGACATTGTCGTTGTGCTTGATAACGCACCAGCACATAGTCAAACGGAAGACCGCATCGTCGAGCACGACGACCTCGTCATCCTACGACTAGCGCCGATCTCACCGATGTGCAACCCTAATGAGGGTTGCTTTACTGTCCTGAAGGCCCATATAAAGGCCGATCTAGCCTTGGCGAGGGAGGAGCTGGTATCCGCTCGATGTCCTGAAGGCCCATATAAAGGCCGATCTAGCCTTGGCGAGGGAGGAGCTGGTATCCGCTCGTCCGCGTGGTCAACTTGCTCAAGGTCGAATGCTGATATTGGAGAGAGCTGCCAGGCGCAACATCAGCTGCGTGGACCTTCGACTGGTCAACAAGATGGGTCTACACTGCCAGCATGCCGTGGCAGCTGCCGAGCGCAAAGAAGATATGAAGTATGGGACTTAAATAGGACCTAGAGTTTTGCTCTGGGTTTTCTTCGCTTTGCTCTGTGATTTTGTAATCACAATTTTATTTTCAAATTTCACATTTCATATTTTTGAAAAAATCCGATTTGCGATGGACTAGCACCGCTTTGGACCGGCAAATGTGTAGGCATTATTAAGATATATAAGACCCTGATGGAAGCAAAACTTAATATTGTGTTTGTGGGGACCAGGGATGGCCAAACATGTATTGCAGGTATTGGCATTTTGCAATACTGGTAGAAATACTTTACTGCAAGCACTCGATGGTATTGCAATAAGTATTACAACGGTGATGGGTATTGCAGATAAGTATTTTGCCGTATTTTCGGAAAGCCTTTCAAATTCGCTTATAGAAGTCGTCCGCCAATAGAAACTCTCAAGCATTCTGGTGACCATCAAGATTTGACCACCACACTCGCATTCAAAAACTATCCTTTCCGCGGTAAAGACAATGGCTCTACAAACAAGCTCCTTCTCAATGAACTAGATTCCAGAAAATATTCGGCTCTATTATGCTGTCAGTTGAAGCACAACCGGTTTCTTTGGAACGCGGACATGGTGTCCAAGGCGATGAAGGGCTGCAACTTGAGGTTACGGAAGTATAGTATTGCAATAGTATTGCAAAATACTGTCGGTATTGCAGTATAGTATTGGAGGGGAGCAGGCAGGGCTGCGCAGAATACAATATACGAATTAATATTTTTTATCAAAAGGAAATAATCCGTTATTCCGTACATTCAATTATTGGCACCCATTAGTACGGATCGTCTCGACCGTGTACACATCCCATAGCTCTCTATTGTAGCTCAGCATCATGATCATTTCAATAGTCTCTACACCCATGCTTTTCCGAAGGTCCGTGAGCTGCAGTTTTGCTGCTGAGAAAAAACGCTCACACTCGTTCGAGGTCGGAGGAACAAAACCGACATCAATGTAGAGCGCACGTCGCTGCACACGACGGCGCTTGAACGCCTCCTTCACTATTGAGTGCTCGGTGTCCGTCTCATCGGCCCTAATAGTCGCCGGGTCGGGAAGGCGAAAGGCAGCACATGCCGTGCGCTCCGCTGGGCATAGTTTCTCCCCACGCTGCAGCTTGACGAGTCCAGTCTCTAAAGACGCGTAATTAATAATGGACGCGGTGGCCCCAAGGCGGTTTTTCATTTCAGGGTAGGTTTCGATCATTTTGTCGAAAAGGCGTCGTGTTGCGGAGAGAGTAAGCGAGAAACGCTGCAGCGTTTTAGTTACCGCTTCCAACGGACCTAGATCCGTTAGCATTGCTAGTGCCTTGTCATGGTCACGGCGTGAGAGTAGGTACGATCCGACATCGCTCGAAGCCAGCGTGTCGTGATCCAGGGTGCGAATAATTGGGCCAATCACAGCCTTGACCATTTCGTAGGTACTAGACCACCGTGTTTCGTTACGAAGCACTGGGGACAGATTACAGACTTTACGCAGTAGCGCTCGACCTTTGAGTGTTGACAGCCTCTTCATAAGCGCGTGTATCTTCTTGAGGGTGTCCTCATCGTTACTTAAGTAGTATTTCATTGCCAAGTTGAAGCGGTGACTTGCACAGCCAATCAGAGGCACCGCTCCAAACCTTGCGCCCAAAATTTCAGTGCCAAGTTGAAGCGGTGACTTGCACAGCCAATCAGAGGCACCGCTCCAAACCTTGCGCCCAAACACTGATTGACGGAGCAGTTGTCTCCGACCATGAAAGCCACCGCCTCCCAAGGCTTGTCGTAACGGGAGAGCGTGTCGGCCATGAGGTCGAAGAGGCTCTGTGCACCGAGATCTTCTTCGTCATCCAGCGGGCAAAACGCAAGGAGGACAAAGCGACGGCTTTGACAATCAATATCGTCGTAGTAGTCACTAGTAGTACCGGTACTGGTACCGGTACCAAAACGTGAACCGGTACCGGTACTGGCTCTCTCGGTATCACTGTAGACTGGCAATGTAGTGGTGTCCACCGTCACTCACCTTTCAAGGACCAATCCAAACGTGTCGGGTAAGTCCCGTTTTATGCGTGCCTCCAATAGAGCTTGGATAGCCTCCATGTACAGCTTGAGCGTTGCACGTGAGATGTTTGACAGCTTAGTATTTGCCCGAACGAGCGGGCGCTCACAGAACGTAAAAGGCAAACGTTCCGTGACCGTCCACTCGACCCAGCGGTAGATGTCAACCGTGCGCTGGTCCACGACACGAAGACGAAGACCATTCGTGTCGAGGAGCGCGGCACGGGCAAGCTCCTGGTACGCTGAATGGTGACGGCCCAGGTGACTAAGCAGGTTGGTGAAGCCATTCGTGCTTCGGTAGACCTTGCTGCAGGTGTTGCAAGAGAAGACGTCGGGGTCTTGCTCGGTGAAGAGCGCGCTACAGATGGTGCGGTTGAAGAGCGACGAGGTCGCCATGGACTCTGAAGTAGATGGAGTGGAGAGGGTGGAGGTGGCTTCTAGGTAGGAAATTGAGAAGTGAGAACTTCCTAGCTGAAAATAAGGCCGACATTGCTCCACGTGTACAACCTCTCTGCTCCAACCGTCATCTATCCACTTTACCCCTCTTCAAACGAATATACTTGAAAATAAATTTTCCTTTGGCAATTAATAATTCAATAATTATATTATAATATATTCAGTGAGTTATTATTTTTTGCGCAGCCCTGGGAGCAGGGTAGTTGCAGTACTTATTGTCAGCTTTTAAGTTTGTTCCAATGCCCACCAATGTATTTTTGGCCATCCTTGGTGGGGACGCCTGGTGTTGGCAAGAGTATGCTGGTCGTGCGTGTTGTTTGCGTCTACATATCCTTGATTCAACAGAAACGGGTCGTCTTGTTTCGAAAGCAGAAGGGGAAAGGATTTTCCATGTTGTATCTGGAGGCAGAAAACAAGCACTACTGGCGAATGGATAACGCAGTTATTAGTGATATCGATTTTGTGGAGAATCGAGAGTTTGAGCTGTGTCTGGACGGACTCGACTCCAAAGGGAAGACTGTGGGACGGGTCACCCGTGGGTCTGGTCCTCAATGGGTCTTGTGTATTTGGGTAATTTCTCAATTTGTATTTGGGTTTCTTCTCAACAACAATATCTAAATATAAAATGACAAAGGCTAGCAATAGATACCTAAACAGAGAAACGACTGCATTAGTTATCAATAGATCGTCCGTTATATTCTTTCATCAAATGAACTCTTGCCATTACGCAATATGCACGACGACACGTCGTCTGAAGGAAGTCGCGGCTACCAAGAGGAGCTATGGGAGTTCGGGGACGCCCCAGAAGAACAACACACACACACCAAGACGATACGATTAATCACAACCAGCTATTCCACGACGAGGCAAATCCTCCTAACACAAGTAAACCATCCTGACGCAGTAAACCCTCCACAACCAGTAATCCCTCCCGGTGCAGTAAGCCTCTCTAACGTGGAAACCCCTCCAGAAGCCGTTACAGAGGCTTCTCGACAGTCTGGATATGAGCTCGAATTAAGTGAACATTACGCAGACAACGATGACATTACGGTAGAAAGTGGCGATTCTGACTATGATCATAACAGTGAAGATTTTATTTCCGAAAATACTTATCTCACACGCAATGAAATACAAACGATCAACAGAACAACAATTAACGTCAATGGTTATCAGCACACTCGAGCCAGACAATCAAGTCGAAAAGTTTCGTATCGCTGTAGCATTTACAGACGCACTCACAGTGAAGATTTTATTTCCGAAAATACTTTGCAGCTTTCTTCAGCTCTCACACGCAATGAAATACAAACGATTAACAGAACAACAATTAACGTCAATGGTTATCAGTACACTCGAGCCAGACAATCAAGTCGAAAAGTTTCGTATCGCTGTAGCATTTACAGACGCACTCAAACACTCGAGCCAGACAATCAAGTCGAAAAGTTTCGTATCGCTGTAGCATTTACAGACGCACTCAGTGTGGAGGCAAAGTTGACTTCGACTTACGACTTCGAGCGTACACAAACTTCGTTGCGCATACATGTCGAGTTAATGCCGTGTTGCAAGATACTGTTACAGATGTGACAAGACAGATGGAGATTGAAGTTGATCGCCTTTCTCTAGCTTTTATGGGGCGCACTGCACAAATCATTTGGGATGACGTTAACACGCAATTCTACCAGCAAAATATAGGTGCAGCATACCTGGGTCTCACTACGGATCAAGTTATGAATCGAGTTCACCGTGTTCGGCGGACACAATTTGGAGGCAATACTCGTGGCGTTGTGGAAGTACCTCCCCTATCGCTAGTAGCTGGAACAAACATGACATTTTTTCAGTTTCACCATGTTTACTATGAGGGTGGGGTACTTCAACGTATGATTGGATGGGCCCACCCTCGACTACTGTAATTACTAAGATACCCTGGATCACAAATGTTTATTGACGGTACATTTCGTTCTGTGCCTCGTCCATTTCATCAGTGTGTTATACTCATGGTCAAAGATTCGGCTAGTCGAGTTTTTGTTCCGGTTTTGTACACACTTACGACTAATCGAACATCTTCAACATACCGTAAGATGCTCGGTTTTATTAACGATTCAACCGACCAACACCTATCACCAGGATCTGTCGTCGTAGATTTTGAACAAGCACTAATAGACTCAGTGCAAAATCAGTTTCCAGACGCGCGTGTGATTCGCTGCCTGTTTCATTGGAAGCAAGCCTTACGTCGCAGGATGAGAGGACTACGTATGCCTCTATAAGAGATGGGTATTGCGATGGAAGTTGGTGTTTTAGATATGCTAACGGTGGTACCACCTAATCAGGTGGACCCACAAGGAATTGAGTACGTAAAAAGGGAGATTCAACAGCGATGCATTGAGCGTGGTATGGATTTCTCAACTACACGATGGGACCGTTTCTGGATATATTTTCG
>JAIKVB010001896.1:0-10335 GCA_024679045.1 Phytophthora brassicae
CACACTAAAGTCGTTTTTAGTGATATCTGGAAGTGCTTATGAGCGTATGACGTTGTAATTGGTACCAGTGGTGGAGGAGTGAGTATTTGGGTTTTTGCTACGTGTGAGTTAGTTCTCCAGTTCCACGAACACAAATGAGGAGTAACTGCAGTCCTTGTCGAAAGCAGCGATAAACATTGGCCAGAATTAACGAGGCAGTAGTGTGTTTGTTCCACACCAGGAAATTGCACTGCAGCAGCAAACCGCCGCAGCACACTAAAGTCGTTTTTAGTGATATCTGGAAGTGCTTATGAGCGTATGACGTTGTAATTGGTACCAGTGGTGGAGGAGTGAGTATTTGGGTTTTTGCTACGTGTGAGTTAGTTCTCCAGTTCCACGAACACAAATGAGGAGTAACTGCAGTCCTTGTCGATATTAAGTTACCACATCGAATGCATTCTTGTGCACCACCCAAATCCACCGTTGGCCTTCAAGCTGCTATAGATGAGATACTTTCCTTTGAGCTGCTGTAGCTGGCTGTGGAGCTGGGATCGCTTGAATGGGCGGCTAGTGCGCTCGTTGGTTACGTGCGGGATGACAAATGAAAACGAAGACAGCGCAAGTTCCAGTAGCGACAATGATGTCGTGGTGGTGGTTGCCTCCATAGCTCCGTATTTAGGAGCGCGCTATGCGACGGACGCCCAGCACGACTCGGTTTTGCAAGGCGCTGCGTACTATAAAGAGCTCATGGGATCTTCAAACGACTCGCGCTTCTACAACTCAGCGGGAATGAAGCGAGAGACTTTTAGATCCTTGTTAAAGGCGCTGGAGAAGACGGGAAAGCTGACGTCCTCCACACGCGTCTGCAGCGGAGAGAAACTCCTGATCCTCTTACGTGTTCTGTGTGGCACCACAAATCGTGTGACGAGCGAGCGCTGGCAACACAGCGGCGCGACAATCTCAAATGTAGTCGCTGAGGTCCTCGAAGCTTTAATGGCTCTCAAACCTAGTGTGGTGACACCACCGACTACAGAAACACCAGCAAGCATCCGTTCGTCCTTTAAGTTCTACCCGTACTTTAAGAACTGTATTGGAGCCTTGATGGTAAGAGGTTTGTCTCGGATCTACTTGCAAATAGTTTTTAACATTATCTTGTTATTGTTACAGGAACCCACATTCCTGCTATCGTGCCTTTTGCTAAGTTCTACCCGTACTTTAAGAACTGTATTGGAGCACTTGATGGTAAGAGGTTCGTCTCGGATCTACTTGCAAATAGTTTTTAACATTATCTTGTTATTGTTACAGGAACCCACATTCCTGCTATCGTGCCTTTTGCAAGGTCAGCGCCATTCAGGAATCGGAAAGGTGACCTCACACAAAACGTTCTAGGCGTTTGTGATTTCGATATGGTGTTCTGCTACGTACTGGCGGGATGGGAAGGTTCTGCGCACGATGGTCGTGTTCTAGAAGATGCTGTGAAGAAACGACTTCCGATTTTTGAAGGCAAGTACTACTTGGGTGACGCCGGCTACAGTCTGAGCGCATTCACTCTCACGCCATATCGCGGCGTGAGGTACCATCTCAAGGAATGGGAATCGGGCAATCAGCGCCCCCAGAACCGCCAGGAACTATACAACCTTCGGCACGCCTCGCTGCGCAACGTCATAGAGCGGGCGTACGGAGTGCTCCAGAAAAAGATCCCACTTTTGCAGAAGATGCTGCCGTATCCAATAAAGAAACAAGTGCGGCTCGTGTTGAGTGCTTTCGTGATCCACAATTACCAGGAACTATACAACCTTCGGCACGCCTCGCTGCGCAACGTCATAGAGCGGGCGTACGGTGATCGACACAGCCAACGCAGATGGCTCATTGGAAACCCTGCAATCAAGCACTGAGAATGAGCTGATGAGCACAACGCGCGACGAGATTGCATCCCAAGCGTGGCTCGATTATCAATTGTATATTGCTGGAAGAGACGAAAGTGTTGTTGTCTACATGTAGTTAAACAAACTGCTTATAAATGTTTCCGCATCCAATACGTTGTAAGCCTCCGCTGCTCCTGGATTAATCATGAAGTAATGGACGTACGGGAGTCTTTCTTCTGGGCTCTTTGACTGGCCAAACTCTAATTGTAATGTCGACAGCTATTTCCTGAGCATAAATTTTCTCATGTACGAAATGCAACTTGACTCAAATTTCATTACAATTAATTTATTTTAATTTATTTTGCTTTATCTGGACGGACACAAATTACTTTTATGTTTGTACGAGGCAACGGTATTTACAAAGTTTATTCAGATAAAAAATACATTTTAACCATGTTTTTCTTTCGTTTATTTCTTTAGATATTTATTGTATATTTATATTTGTATGATAAATAACGAAGAAAAATACGATATCATATACATATACGGAGACATATATGATCTTCGTTCAGGTTGTGGCATCGAATGTTTGTGCGCCTGTCTTGCTCTAATGTGTGCGTGGTAGAATAATGTATGCAAACAGACGATAGACTCTGCTTTGTTAGCCGAGCAGTCTATCTCACTCACTTCGTGTTTTACTAGTAGCCTCAGAGGGCTCGACAACAGCACCAGTTACCCACCAGTTACCCACACGAATAAAGATCTCGAGAACGCGCAGTTTGGATCCAGTACAATTTCAAGAAAACGACTGTGTTCTTATGAACCTTTCGCATTGATTGTACGACCATGGCACGGATAAAGAAGGATCGTAGTGGGAATTAAATCCTAACGCGAACTGGAATGAACACTACCAATATGGCACCACAGGACGTGCAAAGGACCGGCATCCATAGACCATTGTTAGCTGAGATCGACAATTTGCTCCTCAGCGGACAAGGTCCGAAAAGTGTCTGAATACCTTACAAGTTCGATACAAGGACTCACCGGAGCAGCTAGCTCACCTCCCCACAGCCAGTCAGCTCAAGAATAGAATTCAAAAATTTAGAAAGCGAGGCATTTCTTAATAACTACGTACGCTGATGTGATGGAGTGGGTAGCATCGAGGATTTGTACAACGAAGGAACAATTTTTTACAGCACATGCAGTTCAGCGTCGAACAAGATAGAGAGCGAATTTGCACTGTGTCATTCAGCTACCAGAATGATTTGTTGATTTTTAGCTGTTTCACGGATACGTTGGAGAGTGGTGATGTTTCGATACGCGTCATATTACTTCGAGGCGTTTGTTTCGCACCGCGCCAAGTATGATGTTTGATCAGAAATGTGATCAATTAGGTGCAACAGATGGAACGTACAAGCTCCACGTTGGTGGGTGGACTCTTGTTTCATTCGGAACGTATGGAGTGCTCTATACAGCGTCCCACAAATACCAGCAGAAGTTCTATCCCATGACGTTCATGTTCGTTCGCAAGCTCTTCTCAATTTGCAAGCTAGTCAGCAAAGAGTTCTTTGGGGGTGATCTCAATCTTCAATTGGGATCGATGGACCATTCCCAAGCCATTGCCAACGCGTTTCGTCAAGAGTAGCCTGACATCAAGTTGCTGAACTGTTGTCACATCTGTTTCGCAAAGCGAGAGGGAAGATGCATCTTATGGCTGAACGTGAACGATATTTTAAAATTATTAAACCAAAGCTAGAATACCTCAGTGTGGCTAGATCAGCTGAGCAGTTTGAAGTTTTGACCGGCGGTTCTTTGCTTGGAGATGATGAAGTAGGTTTGGACTTGGTACCGAATTACCTTAGTCAGTGGATACACCTGATCTGCACCACATAGACTAGATAGAGCGTGTCCCGGCTAACGCTATATGCGAGGATTCTTATTATAATAGTATGAAGTGCCAAGCAACATCCCGCTAAATAAATGGGCTATTCAGCAATAAAAATGTTCTATTCATCAGTAACAGCCACGCAACGAAAGAGTTCATCAAAATCGTCGTCTAGAGGGCGGGGTAGAGCTTGCCCAGTGAGGGAAGCACTAGCTACAAGTGCTGTAGCTCATAACAAAGGATGCACGGATTTAGTTTCCCTTCTGATGTTTTCTGATGTTTGATCGGCCAGAATGGCGATGACAAAGAGTATCCCTTAACTAAGGTAATTCAGTATTTGCAACTTGCAGGTGGATTGCGAGAACTGGGCGACGCTGCGTGAAACTGAATACGCCCAGGGGAGGCAAGACGAATACTTGTCCGAGCCTTAGTATTTATGGTTCGCTACCGCAAGTGATACTCCAGGTGTCGTACCAAACCAAAACCCTCTCGAATCCTGCAACTTCGTCACCAAAGCTGTTGCAGTCACCCACCTCCGCGCTGCTACAGGCCACGTACTTACTGGAACACTGCCCGACATTTTGGTAACATGTGCTAAGGATATCGGCACCGAATTTATTCGGGAATTTGCTTCGGTCCCAGTTGGAGCCGAATACCTCCAAGCTGCTCTGGGCTTTGCAAAGATGACAACCACCATCCACCCCATAGACGAAAGTCAATACGTGCTATCAGCAACATTCAGGAGTACTATTTCAACGCCGATTGCTATGTTGTACGCGATGACAACTTGAATGAGTTCAAAGTTGATGGAAGAAGGTCTCATATATACGAAGCCTCTCGAAATGGTAAGCTCATGCGCGACGAAAGACTGGAAACATACAGCTACGCTTTCTTTCGCTTCACCCTGTCAAAGTCCTGGAACGAATCCCTTTTGAGAACGATTGGGACAATCCCTCGTGGAGCATCGAAGAAATAGAGACAATCTGAGCAAAGTTTAAGTGCGGCTGCAAAACTTCTACCAGACAGGTTGGCTTTGCGCTCATGTGTTGGCGTGTCTACACCTAGTGTATTCACTGGATCTACGTGTGATGCTACTTTGACTACCAGCTCGAAAGCCGCCCGGACGTCCTCGGAAGAAAACAAGGTGCGTCGACCGCGATGGCCCACGAAAGTCCCAGTATACAGTCGCTGCTCTGATCAAACGGTTGGTTGAAAAACCGTTAGCTGGGGTATTTTGAGAGCCGAGACTGTAATAGACATGGAAGGTGAAGAAACGCAACTCAACCTCATTGGTACAATTAGAGCGCCGTCTAGCAGAGGTGGTAAGCAGTACTGGTATATCGAGGAGGAGGGTGTGGATGAAGCAAGGCCGATGGACGTCGAAGAATTAGCGAAAGCCATCAACTACTCCTTCCAGATGGGGCACAACATTGTACCAATCTAGATTTCCAATGGCGTGAATCGTGAACTTGCGTTCTATGCATTATCGATAGCACACAGAAAAGAATACCAGAAAAACTATATAATCACCTATAATCTCAGAAAAACCTTGTATATAAACTCGAATAAATCTATTACATAAAAAGATCCCGCAACTTACAATTAATCCCCTTTTACATACAATTAATCCGAGCGTACCGGTACGTAAATTAATCCGTCAACTTATAATTAATTCGCGATTACGTAAATAGCATCCGAAATGACACTACTTAAAAAGTAGCCGAAAAAGACGTAAAAAAATCCGTCCCCGGCTCCTTTTTGTATCAAATGAAGCTGCTAATTTGCTCATGGGTACCACCGACTTCGACAATGGACAATTCTGGCTGATTATCGACACAGACCCAACTTTAACCCAAGCAGATGTTACGTGTCTGCTTGTTGTGGGTCTATGCTACTTGCTTGTGGTGAAAATGATTTTATGGCGCAAAAAAGTCTTGACACCAGTTATGGTTTTAAGAATTGAAGAGCAAATATTAACTAGTTTGCAAATACCACGCGTTATATCCAGAACACAGTCGATTATCGTTAGTCCAAGGTACCAGCGATTGATTAGCACGTGGAAAGAATTCACCTCGTTCAATGGGAAAAAGCGGAAAATACTGGTAAGCGAGAGCTTAAGTTTAATTTCGACATAATTTACCATAAACTAATGCTGTATCTGCTTTGTAAGAATGCTTTTACAAAAACTATCGATTTGATAATGCAGACTATTGTACTTCTTCAGCTACTTCGTAGAGGGGGTCCGGTGGAACTAGTCTATGGTTATGAGTCTTTTATTGCGGCAAACTCGCTCTTATGCGCCACTAACATCCTGTTTGACTCGCTAACACGTCTCACCGAGATCCTTGTCGACTCCATGTACGTTGAATTCAGTGTTAAATGTTTCATTCCTTATCCAACGAAAGCTTTACTAAAAGAATTATTCTTCAGCTTCGACTTTGCAGCTGCCGTGTTGTTCCCGATCGCGACACTGATTTTCTGCTATTACAACTTTGAATTTGATCGCGAGGACTATCTCGTCAATCTGGAGATACTTGTACATGTACCTGGTAGTTTTGAGCACGTAGCTCGGCTGTTCGTTGACCAATCTAAAATCGCTTTGTTCAGGGTCAGTTTTGACTCGCTTCGCTTTAATTCGAAGAGCGATTTAGTCATTCGAGTCGCCATGAATTTGGGCTTTTGTTATCGTATTAAACGCGTGATGGAAGTTACAATTTCGCGTCGACAGCTCGAGTGGCTTTCCGTACGAACTCAAAGCCAAATAAGCGAGAGCTTAAGTTTAATTTCGATACTACCTATGGTTTACCATAAACTAATGTTGCATCTGCTTTGTAAGAATGCTTTAACAAAAGCTATCGATTTGATAATGCAGACTATTGTGTTTCTTCAGCTACTTCGTAGAGGGAGTCCGGTGGAACTAGTCTATGGTTATGCGTCTTTTATCGCGGCAAACTCGCTCTCATGCGCCACTAACATCCTGTCTGACTCCCTAACACCTCTCACCGAGATCCTTGTCGACTCCATGTACGTTGAATTCAGTGTTAAATGTTTCATTTACTAGAATAATTATTTACTCAGCTTCGTCTTTGCATCTGGAGATCCTTGTACCTGGTAGTTTTGAGCACATAGCTCGGTTGTTCGTTGACCAATCTGAAATCGCTTTGTTCAGGGTCAGCTTTGACTCGCTTCGCTTTAATTCGAAGAGCGATTTATTCATTCGAGTCGCCATGAATTTGGGTTATTGTTATCGTATTAAACGCGTGGTGAAAGTTACAATTTCGCGTCGACAGCTCGAGTGGATCTCCGTACGAACTCAAAGCCAAAATTCAATCACAATCGCTTCTGTCGATCCTGTTCCAAAAGTATTCGGAGCAATTCTGGCAATTTTTAGTGTTGCGGTGTTAGTGGTGGCTCACCAATCTGTGACGCATTTTAATAGTGCGTGTATTGCACATTCAGAATGCGTTGTGTACAGTCATCGTTGGATAGCAAGTGAGCACTGCCCTTGAATCATATTCATTGACGCTGACGAGGCACCAAAAACCTATGAAGAATGGGTCCATCCACCTGATAATCATATTCATTGACGCTGACGAGGCACCAAAAACCTATGAAGAATGGGTCCATCCACCTGATACATACAACAATCTGAAAGCGGCTTCAGCGTTTGGGTTACTAGAATCTATTCAGATAATTAATCGACAACTACTGGAATTTCCTGCAGAACTTCGGTCAAGTCATAATTTACGAGAAATGTAAGGACCAAAAGTGAACAAATATCCTAATGAATTATACTCACACCCTATTGCGATGCAATTTACAGCCAACTCATGTACACGAGCATTCAAAGCTTACGGGTCTGGACGGTAGAGCTCAAGAATCTCGAAACACTGTACGTACCTCCCGCTACTACTAAATAATGTCACTAATTTTTAGGCATAACTGGTATTTAGCTCACGATTGTTTGTTTTGTGCCTATGCAGTCATATTGAAGGGAAACCTGGTAGTCTGAATATACGCCAACTACCTGCCGACCTTTTCAGTGACTTGTCAAGACTGGTTCTAATTCATTTTGGGGTGCATGACACTTTGGAAAGCTTCCCGAGTTTAACGGGGGTACCTAATCTACAAAGTTTAACCCTCGCGTGGATGTTTCGTCTTCGTCAGATTCCGTCTTTCGAATCTGTTCCTAATCTGCGTCGCGTGGTCATTTCAGTTGTACCGAGTCTAGAGGCAGTTCTGACATGACTCCACTACGCAAACTCGTCGATTTCTCGATCATAGCTAGTGTGATTTGTTGTAATGGGTTTCTAGGTACGTGTGACTTGAGCGACTTCTTTTGCATGGGCAACCCCTTCCTGAATATTCCACCTGCTACCTGTTTGGTCGACAATACTAATCCAAAGTTACCAGCTGATCCATACGGGGGGAGTACTGTATTGCAACCAAAGCAGCATTTGAGACTTTCGCACCAAAATCCTTGTATCAAATTCCCACTAGGGTCAGTTTTGATTAACAATTTACCATCCAAGGAGACAATTGAAATGTGTGGAGGTAAACCATTCCGAAAGTGTCACCTTCCAGGAAATATCACAGGAATATGTTGCAGCCTTCGGTTCCAAGTGCTTTCTTGTAACAATGACATATCACGAATTGCCCTAAGACGGTTCCAGATTGAACAAGGAGTAGCGCGCAAAGTGCTCTCGCCATGGCACTGGTCCTGCAATCTACCCCCGGGTCACATCATCCCATAATTTTCTACCGTACTTGCATCGCTAAACCAAACGGCACCACACGAAGACGATGAGCTTGGCTTAATCGCTATGCTAGCCCGTGAGCTGGACGAAACGAGCACCAGTGAGGTGCAGCAACAGCGAAAAACTAACATAGCTCCAGGTAGACGAAACGAGCACCAGTGAGGTGCAGCCACAGCGAAAAACTAACATAGCTCCAGGTGCTCAAGCCTACATCAATAGATTATAGTTTCTGTTAGTGGTTTGCCGGTAACAAAAGATAGTGGGCTCACAAAAGGGCTCACCTCGCACTCGTTCAGGCGAGGGGGGGCATGCACGCCAACGCCGACAGCCGTATAATTCCCAACTGGGTGGTCGAACGTGGTGGGTGGGATATGTCTCGGGTCAGCAAGGCGTTTACCTACATGCCAAATACGACAAAGGAAGACCAGCAAGTATCACGTCAGTTAAGTGGGTGGAACCCTCAAGCCGGTGCACGTCTACCGGTTCTTACCTCTTTGGCTGGGCTTGTCCGATGTCGCGTCGATAAGCTGCAGGAGTCCCACTTTGCTGCTGTGACTGGATTCCCGATGTTGTCCTGGATCGTGGACCCAAAGGTACTTGAAGTATTCGCGGCAACACTTATCCTGCACCTCCCGGAGATGGAGCGCCATCGCCCAGATTGCCAATACGTGACACGTGTGCATGAAGTCCTTGGTGTGCTGGATATCCGGGCTTCCGAGCTGCTGACGTGGTCGATCACACTCCGGGCTGCACTTTATCCACCTACAGAAGAGAAACTAGACAAGCTGTTTCAGCTCCGAGCAACATGGTCATTGTCCTCGAGAAACTTTCGCAGCAGGTGGATGAGCTGTTGCTCCGACAAACACGCGTCGAAGAATGTCCTCGAGAAACTTTCGCAGCAGGTGGATGAGCTGTTGCTCCGACAAACACGCGTCGAAGAACGATTGGCAGCATTGGAACCGAAATCAGCATCTATTGACCAGCAACACATATACACTAATGACCAGCACCACAACGCATCGACCCAAGGGCGGCCAAAGCGCGCGCGCAATCGCGCCTCCAAAACACTTGTCACGGTCTCGTTCGAGTGGTTTACTTCTGTTCCACGCGTATACGAATAAAAAAGTTTTGTAAAACAACCTTCCATGAGTCACGACACGCAGTAGCGTACATGATGATTCGCTTACCTTCTGTCTTTAAGCTGGATATAGCGTCGGCGGGGTACAAGGCTGAGGTCCACGCATTGGGCGTACATGCTGAACAGCAGACGCTGGCATTCTTGGCAGCACAGGGATCAGAAGCCGTCACAGTCGGCTCCGTCGTTAAAGCCATGCGTGCACTGCAAAAGGCTGGCCGCCTGAGCAGCCTTCTTGAAACAGTATCACCAGCGCTACTTCGAAGGCGAAGTTGTTGACTCGACGCCACAGACATCCCTTCCACCGTTCATACGCTTCACCTAGCAAGTTGGCATCATGATCAAGCGCTGCCCGTCCACTATTCCTTAGATTTACCTAGTTTCCATTCATAGTACACCATATCAATGGCTAAACCATTGCTAAACATCACGTACAGTCATGGGTTGAATACGTCGTGCAGATCTAAAACGTATAGTACCACACGTATAGACATACGAGAATACACATAATAACAAAGACCACGGCGGGATTCGAACCCGCTCCTCCAAACCAAAAAGGCTTGGGCTCATCCGAACGAGCTCCGTTGGCATACATCAATAAAAAAGCAGATATAATGCAACTGGATAACATAACACACATAACTGGCCTTTAGCACATATGAGTCCAAACCAAACAAAAGTATCATTAAGGCATTTCTGAGGTTTTTTGCTACG
>JAIKVB010001897.1:0-10333 GCA_024679045.1 Phytophthora brassicae
GTACTACGACCCAGCATCTAGAGGCCGACAGCGAGCACGTAGCGGATGAAAGAAGCGACGACATCCACGTGACGGAAGAAGAGATGTTCCAAGTCCTAGTCGAGGACATGGTAGCATCCCCAAACATTGAAGCATGGCGTACATTTCTCCAGGAACTATTCAACATCGCTTACGAGGGCATCCCGATGCAACGTAATGCGTAACGCAATGCACTACCCGCTACACGTCAACGTTTCCCCAAGCTGACGGGCGAAGTGGTCACGGGTTTTAAATGCACTACCCGCTACACGTCAACGTTTCCCCAAGCTGACGGGCGAAGTGGTCACGGGTTTTCTAAAATTATTCGAACAAGTATTTGTTCAAAGTACCAGCATCTTCCCGGAATGGAAGATACTCGTAACAACAATCGCTAAGGAACTGCTCACAACAAAGTGGGCTTTCAAGGAGATAATACGAAGGCTAGCCAGTAAGTACAAGTGGTAAAACGCCCCCGTGCTCAACCAATGGACGAAAGTCCTGCGACCAAGCACGGGCACCTCGCAGGAATCTGCGAGAGGAGATGTTAAGTAACACTACGAGGATTTTATGTTTAATCTAGCGAAGTACAGTAGCGAAGACATCGTGCGGTTGAAAGACTTGTGCTCGGCAGTCGGGTCATCATCGGGGAGGTACCATGTTGCGCAACGGAACGGAGGATGAATGGACCATCATTCAGGGAATAGTCGAAGGAAACGTAGCGTGCCGACGCTTACCAGCTTTTATAAAGCAAGTGCTCAAAAGCGAGGAACGATTACGGCTTCACAGTAGTATTCAAGCCCAAGTGGAGGGTGAATTAGTCTTGCAATTGTATAGAAATCGGAGTGTCAAGACCAGTCGTCAAAGTACCAAAGCTATTACCGAAACCATACTGGAAGCAGCGGAACTAGCGCGAATTAACCTGTCCGAACTGCACCTCATGCTCAGTCAAACGAAGACCATCAGTTACGATCAAGTAACTAAATCGATTCATTTCTAATTTTACGAGAGATACGGCGCAAAAGCACAAAGTAGTGCAAGTACCGTACCGCGGCGGAATTTACCGCATCCGCAACGCCCATTCACCAGGGAAAGGATCAATTTGGAATCGTCAACACGGAGGTAACGGAAACTATCAAGGCAAACGAGTCGAATACACGGTACAGCTGCACAACCTAACGAGGTTCAATGACATCGGAAGGATTGCAGCTTTTCTGCAAGAAAAAATCGCAGTCGCTTTTGACCTTGAAGATATGGATACGTACACGCCAAACTCGCGGACGTCGACCATCTGGAGCCTTACCTTCAAGCTCGCAGGTTGCCCAACCTTTATTTAGATGGTATAGTGCGAATTCTCTGGTTTGGCACAACCATCATTGTTAAACATCCGAACGTAGGTTTCCGAATCCAGTGTCTCCAATGCGGAAACATCGGACACACCATGGCAAGATGTAAGTTCACGGATTCACAATTACGCGGACCGGGGGCGATAGTTGTAAAAGAAGACGACATTCAAGAGCTCGAAGACCTTGCGAAGCCTTTTGCTAGCCTGTCTGAAATGAAAACTACGGCCTCACAACGCCGAGCATTACAACAAGAAGCAGATGAATTGGCGCAAGCGGCTGTCACGCCCGGTTCAACAGTTTGACCAACGCAAGCTGGACCACCCGTAAAGACCGACAGTCCTTCTCTGACGCAAAGTGCTCCAACGACAGAGCAGGGAGCGGAGTTCCTACACGTGCAACGCGAGCCGGAGCCACAGCCCAAACAGCCGTGGATCAAGACGGCACTACGAGGAGGTAGAACACTTTGGGCGCACGACCCAGTGATCAAAACTAAGACCACACCGAGCTCAGGCTCTTATCAGGTTCTTGAAGATGAGGAGGATGAACTCGCAATGCCGGAGGTCCAGGAAGAACAGCCGAACGCAACCACACCAGAAGTAGTGGATCTTACAGTGGAGCAACCAGAGCAAGAGAGATCGCAGCACTGGAAACGCCAGGGGATAAAGAACGCCGTACAGTTGGAACAGCGCGAGGCAAGGCACCCGTACCCACAGGCCCCGCACCTCTTACACGGAAAAGTAAAGAACGAAAAGGCTTCCAACAGATGGCTCAAGCCACGACCAGGCCACCAGGTGAGCGGTTGGCATTAGGCACACGCTCGGAGACGGAACCACGGGACATAGCTGACTTCGAATACCAACTCGGCATTCGAGCCGTGAATACCCCAGCCACCGGCAATTGTATGGCCATGGCGGTAGTGCAAGCAGCCGTTGACGCGCCACCGGATGGGCCAGACAATACGTTGGAGAAATTGACAGCGAGTCTAAAACGGGGTATCAAATATGCTGGATTATTGAATTTGGAAGACCAAATGGCTCATGACCACAGGGTCAATGCGTTGATCAATACGAGACGCGGTTGGATCGGAATGACACGCACTGACTCGGCAAACCAGATGCGTTGGTTCCTAACGGATTATGCCAACAGCTCCTCAGATCGATCGGTCATCGTCAGTGATGACACTTGGGGCGGCAGTGATACGATGGGGATGGCGGCGAACTTCCTTCAACGTAACATCTTCGTAGTCCAACTCATGGACATTCCAGCCTCAACGGAGTGGAACTGCCGGAAGTTCACCCCCACTACGGTGACGAGAAACAAAAAAGTGATCGAATAATCTAAAGAAACACTGCTTTCTATGAAAGATCTACTAGATGAAGTCACTGTAGGCAAAATCGAGCATCCCGACCAACCCCCGATTATAGTACGCTATTGGGGGCGTCACTATTCGGCCTTTATCCATTCTGGTCGAGCAACTTCTCTACCCGATCTGGAGGAGGACGAAGATGAAAACAAGTCTGTGTTGGTGGATCGGAGTTCAGAACACACACAGAATCAAAATCTCCAGTTCATAACCCGACTCAGCGAAACGGAGCAGACATCGCTACACGACGTCAGTATGGAAGAACCGTGGGACCCCGCCACCTGGAATGGAGACGTCGGCGAACTGTGGGATGGTCTAGATGGGGGGTCCACCCACCACGAGCTAAAAAGAGCAATTTACCACATTATTACGACGCAGAATCCACTGCACTTTAAAGAGCTCCTAACTTTCCTCGCAACATCGGCGACATCTCTCTCCCTCCAGGGACAGAGCAGCTTGCTGGTAGAGGCACGTACAGCGTCGACAGAAGCAGCAGAACGAGCCGTGCTGCAGCGATACCAAATCTCTGAACCGGTCCTCCAAATGTGGAAAAAACAAATGATTGAAGAAGATACCTCAGAGATTCATAGAGACAATCCATCCTATGAAGAAGCCACGGTATCCCAACCAACTACCCAGTCAGCGGACAGCAGTTACAGTCCCAGCAACCCATCCCAAGACAGTCCATACAGTGCCATAGTAATCCGACAGTCAGCGAGAGTCCTTGAGCGGGCAAACCAACACGTTCGTCCCGTCAGCGGACAGCAGTTACAGTCCCAGCAACCCATCCCAAGACAGTCCAGACAGTGCCATAGTAATCCGACAGTCAGCGAGAGTCCTTGAGCGGGCAAACCAACACGTTCGTCCCCATTCACGGGAGCCTCCATTACCACCATCCACGCCACCAGCGCCATCCGACGGAGATGCATCCAGAGCTCGCAAGCGAGGCCACGCATCGACGCCGGATGACCGCATCTCGGCGGGGGCGGTAGTTCGCAATAAACACAGCTCTAAAGAAAGGACGCGGAGATGAAGTAACTAAAACTCTAACCTATGACGACGACGATGACTCCATGGACTACGTAGACTGGAAGGATGCTTGGGAAGCGCTCGAACAAGAATGGCCATATCCGGAGCAAACGCGATTCCCGTTAGCACACAGCTCTACGGACGAGTGGCAACGCGTGGCTAGACAAATGCCGGATCACCTCCTTTGGCACGTTAAACGATTTATGTATCCCGGGAAACTCCTGAATATACTTGACTAATCAGTGTTTATCCAGTGGTTAACGCGTAGCAGATGCGAATGTCTGTCGGGCTGTTTATCCAGATATCGTCAGAAGGTAACGGATACGGAAACTCAAGATTGGTTAGACCAGTGGGTCATAAATACGAGACACAGGCGCAACCATACTCATTTGGCTCCACTAGTCGACAACGCTGATGATTGGAAACGACTAAGGACGCTGGACTACGATGGTGATGACATTCTGAAATTCTGTGATCCTAAGCGACGAACTCGTATGAGTCAACACATAATATGTACCCAACTTTTCGACAACGAAATCTCAGCATTAGCAGGAGGACGACCGACCACTTCGTCCTTATCGGCGAAACTACGGTCACACTTCCGACTGATCCACACGAATAGTCGCTACAAAGTAACCTATTACAACGCCTCGAATCACGCAAACTGGCCGAGGATAACACAGTTCTTTATTTCGGAATTACAACCGGCTGAGGAGCAACAGCTACTCGGATACTAAGGGCAGCTCACAGGACAGCCTTCAGACTCACTTATACCGAAACAGCATCGGGGAGAGCGATGTATTTGATAGTATGCGAGTACTGCAAGACCAACCACGTGAAGGTTTACTACCACCAGTACACCTTCATGCTGATCGGAGATTACTAACGCAGAACGTGCTAGGATTTATAGAAGAGACCAGGATACCGTGGATGTCGGCATGGAGAAGAACGTCTGTCAACCAGCGTCCACAAGCATGGTGCATACAGGAGACTCACGTAGAATCGGAGAAAGAAGCAGCAAGTCTAGAGGTCATCTGGGAAGCGCTCTGGGGACTTCGGCTCGGACCTATCCAGGCCCCGCTTTCCTATTGGAGTACAGGTTCAGGGCGTTCCGTGGGAGTAGCAATTCTCTTGACGCCGTCAGCAGCGGCGCAGACCACCGCGTGGAACCGGGAACGATGGACCGTACGGACCATAGGGGTAACTATAGGAGATACGAAGATACTCAACGTGTATGCTCCAAACACGCGAGGCCCGCGATAAGAATTTTTCGGCTACCTGGCACGATGGCAATTCCCCAAAACCAACGTGGTTCTCTTAGGCGATTTCAACAGTGTGCAAAGTCCCCAGCTGGATCGCCTCGGAAAGAGAACGGCCAGCAGACCGGAAAGTCCAGCCCTCGGCAAAATACTCAGAGCCCACAAGCTAGTAGACGCCAGACTTCTCAGAGAACACACGGAAGCAGAGGACGAAGACGACGCAGTAGATCACTTCACGTACTGGACAGAGACAACAGCGAGTAGACTCGATAGGTTCTATGTCCCGGCAGATTGGACGCACCGCGTACTCTGGGTTTCTGCGAACACGCCACCGCAATAGTCGGACCACCAATCGGTGGTACTCCATCTACGAGACCAAGACGGAGCACCGCCACCTAGACCCCCGAATCGACTCACGTACCCGCTCAAAACCAACCGGACGGACAAAGTTTTATCGGAACTGCTAGAAGAAATGGACAACATGGCAATCGGACAAGAGTCTTCAACTCACACGTGGGATGCGGATGTTGCCGAGTGTATTGTACCCGCTCAAAACCAACCGGACGGACAAAGTTTTATCGGAACTGCTAGAAGAAATGAACAACATGGCAATCGGACAAGAGTCTTCAACTCACACGTGGGATGCGGATGTTGCCGAGTGTATCAACTGCATCAGGACAGTGAAACGCAAGGAGAATCAAAGACGGAAAAGATTTAGATCGAAAGTGGTCAGTCGAGAACGCAGACAACTTCTAACACGACGGCAGTGGATAGCCAATAACATCGAAGACTTGAGAGAAGACCAGATGGCCAGATCAGGAGATAGACTACAGCGTTCAACAGACCAATTACGTTGGTCATTCAAGCGAGTATCGAACTGGGAACGAGACCAAAACGTAACTACGCTGCGAGGCACACCTTTTCATCGAACCATGATGCTAGCCGATCGATTCGCGTCCGAATGGCAGCCTATCCTGAGTCGAAGTCATCGTACAGTGGAAGATGAGTCACTAGCAAAACGTTTCCAACAGTTTGCGGACATCCCCACAGCACAGACGGTCACGGAATCGGACAACCAGCTCTTAATGAAAACCATCACTGAAGCTGAAGTTCTAGACGCGATCAAGCACCTCAGTAGGCACAAAGCCGCAGGTCCTGACGGGTTAAACAACGATTTCTACAAGGATACAGCCACGCTCATGGTGCCAGCATTCTGCAACCAGATCCTCAAAGGTGCGTCAATGCCGCCATCTTTCTTGGAGGCGCTTATCATACCGCTCCGGAAGAAAGGGGACTCCGACGACGCTATGGATTACCGACCAATATCGCTTCTACAAACCAGTTACAAGATATTCGCCAAGGTTCTCGCAACCCGAGTTCAACAAATTCTGCCCCACGTTATTAGTGACTCTCAGCAAGGGTTTGTGCAAGGTAGGCGGATGCAAAAAAACCGTGATGATGATGCTAGCTCAGTTACAAACCGCGATCGACGATCCCGACCGAGCAGCATCCGACAGTGGATGTATACTCTTACTCGATTTCCGTAAAGCCTACGATACCGTGGATTGGGAGTTTCTCTATGAAGCCTTACACCAATTTGGCTTCCATCCAGATTTCGTCGGGCTTGTACGGCGAATGCACACCGGAACAACTGCACAATTTCTCGTAAACGGGCAACTATCCGCAGCAACGCCAGTCAGGTCAGGCATCCGCCAAGGATGCCCTCTACCACCACTTTTATTTCTCCTCGTGGTGGAAGTATTAGGGATCGCTTTAAAACAGGACCCAATGCTGCGCGGGCTCCCCATACCAGCAGCTGAGCAACACACCCATCTCTTTTCCGCATTTGTCGATGACTCGATGGCGTTTCTGGAGAAAGCGAACCAGATCCCGCGTACACTCGACATTGTGCGCGGTTTTGGATGTCTCTCAGGGCTGCACGTTCAGCCCACCAAAAGTAAACTGATCTTTCTCAACAAGGCCATCACACAAACGACCTTCGAAGGAATCGAAGTAGTGCAAGCAACCGAAACGACTCGATACCTCGGATACGAGGTAGGAACTGGATCCTTAGCCAACAAGAATTGGGCGTAACGTATTCAAAAAATACAACGACGACTCCTGACGGCGACCAAGGTAGCAACGAGCGTGGAAAACAGAATACTCATCCTAAACGCCATCGTCTTACCTTCCATCATCTTCACGGCAGCGGCTTTCGATCTACCCCAATGGGCAGAGCTGGAGATTTACAACTTGTACAAAAATTTCCTCTGGGAGCATGCAACGACAACCGAAAAGAAGCGAAATAAGGTCAATCCAGGGCTTTTGGTTACCCCAAGGAACGCGGGAGGAATTGGATTAGTGGCAGTCTCAGTCGCCATCGAAAGTCAACGCATCAAACTCGCCATTTTATGGCTGACGAGCCGCACTGACAAGTATTTCAGGAAAAAGTCAACGCATCAAACTCGCCATTTTATGGCTGACGAGCCGCACTGACAAGTATTTCAGGACGTGGAGACAGTGGTCAAGACGAGGACTGGCGTTTGAGTCAAAGCTCACGATTTCGCCGCGTCAGCGACCGAAACGACGACCAAACCAGCACAAACGGACCCCCGGATATGTCCTCCAACAAGAGCTCGGGGAATGGCTAGCACCAAGTGTGGAGCAATCCGCACATCAGCAGCAGAGGATCCGAGACAACTATCATCAGCTTCTGAGAGGAGCATCCAGTTGGTGGGAAGGAGACGAATGGGTTATCTCCTACCACACCCCCTTCCCCACACGACGAGTCTCAGAGGAGAGCATGCCAGCGCACATCACACGATTTTGGCCAGCGTACAACTGGGCATCAAACCCGTGGATACGCGATGAACAAGGAGAAATGCTGACTAAACGCAAGTACGACCGGATCGACCAGTGCACCATTGCCGACGTCAACATCCAACGCACAGGACCAAATGAATTCATTCTACAATTCCCGCCCAAAGACCCAAATTTGAGCCAACACTCTGAACAAAAACTCCGCCGTTGGGTGACGATCATACTTCTGTCTTCGCCCGAACCCGCGATTGGCGAAATGATAGACGTTAACACTCGCTCAACATCCGCCACGAACCGGCATTCAAGGTAACCTATGTCTGGACCTCTCCCGGCCCAGGACAAGTAGAGGGACGCCCCAAGCACTATTCGGACCGATCAGCGCCAGTACTTCAATTACAGCAGGCAGACGATGGAGTTCACTGGCATTTTCACGGACCTCTGCCCCAGCTCAACGACTCAGCGGAGCACGACAATTCAGAAGCGATCGCGCTGCGAGAGGAAGGAGGGTTTTTTTTCGACTCTCACCCCCTTGTGCACAGCTTTCCATGGAGAGTACCCGACACCACGTCCAACAAACACATCGTGAAAGCCATCAGTCGTCAAGCGTTTCAACACTACCCGACACCACGTCCAACAAACACATCGTGAAAGCCATCAGTCGTCAAGCGTTTCAACACTGCAAACGTGAGCTCGGACAACCCCTTGCCCAGTTCATCGTTCGACTCGAAAAAACGGCAGCATCCGACAGCTGGCAGAACGCAGCCCTCCGCCAAACGCCGAAGCAGGTCTGGGATCATACCCACGGCCTCACGCCGTACCAAGTATGGACTGTTGCCACCCGTCAACTGAATTTGCACTACGAAACACGCCATGTAGACAACAGCTGCCGAATGACATCGGCATGCGCCGGAATTCCCGAAACTCCACAGCACTTATTTTGGGAGTGCCCAAACGCCCAAAAAATGTGGACCCAATTGGTAAGCCAATGGACTGGGGAACAAGCGTCTTACCAAATGACTCAACAGTTTCGGCTGGCCTGTGCCAGTCGACAATTCACCTCAATACCGAAACATCGGAGCCAAACCATCAGACTCAAATTTCAAGACGATGCCACAACAGCCTAACACGAGTGGAAACGAATGTGGCATATTTTAGCCACAATTTGCCAAACCCAGATCTGGAGAGACCGGCTAGCTGTAATATAGCAAGGGGCGCCTCAATCAGAAGCCGGACGGGTCCAAGCCAACTGGACAACCAGCATTCGCCAGCTCCGGGCAATCGCGAAACGGGATAGCAAGCAAGTCGAAACAGTTATCAGTGGGGCAATGCTACACGCCAGTATCCTTCATTTAGAACAGGAACCCAGAGGGTCCCCGCTCTTCCACAGAGTTAGCCACGACTAGCCACCGGGTACACCGGCGCTCCTATCCTGGCTCAGGACATTCCAGAGATCTTGCACATAACATGTAAATAGACAATCTGAACCTCTCTCGGAACTTCGTCTCGGAACACGAAGTTTTGATGACTCCAACCAATCGCACTTAGCTCCTGAGTGAACCGGAAAATGTATTGCTCCTTGATGTGTATCGCCCTACGTTCCAGAAGTTTCCACGTTAGGCCGCAGTCATGAACAATTCTCCAGAAACTGGTCTTCGAAATGCTCCTGCGCTCGTTTGAAAGACGGAAAAATCGACGGCGAAGACACCAGCGAGGCCTGCAAGACCAGCAAGGCAAGGCACAGCGAACCCCAAAAACCCTGTCAAGGGTAGCACTCCGACAACACGCGCAAAACCCGACACGCCAGTGATCAATCAAATCAATCCAGCGACTCCGCAGCACAAGCAAAGACAGCAACATAAATAAGACAAGGGGCTCCACAAGCTCAACGCCCAGCAACTACTGCAATGCCAGCGACCCCACCCGGCTAAGAGATAACTGCCACCAAACCTCCCATATTCCGCAAATTTGGCCGGAATCCACAATATTAGAGAAGAAGTCTGACTGCACTGTCGCTGTGTTTGGGAATACCGTAATCTAGGTGTCAAGTGTCACCCCCCGCGTGCATACAAATCCCATGAGCAGGATAAATTCAACGTGCCAATTTCCGGGTTAGGTTTTAAGATACACAAGTACATACGGCAATGCAACATCCACTGTCACTCCCAAAGTAAAACTAAATAAGGCGAGCAAATGGTCACGTGTGTGCGGCAATTTCTCAGAGACCGCAGTTGCTACGGCACTATGCGCCGGCAGTCAGGTTCACAAGCGGTACGAAGACTTCACACGAGCGAGAGCTGTCAACAGCGAGTCACGTAGCAAATTACATGGTTAGTCACTGACAACGCTGCATCACGGCATGCGGTGCTCACGGTTAGCGGTCTGGGAAAGCTTTAACTGCAAGTTGAATAGTGTTCCCGATATCAACGTGGATAGGACATAATTTGACCCAAAACATTTTGTTTGACCAATTAGATGTCTAGGGCGATTGATAGACGGTTTCT
>JAIKVB010001898.1:0-10332 GCA_024679045.1 Phytophthora brassicae
TTCATCGTTAAGCGGCACCGTATTGTCGAGGGCATCCCTCCTTCGTCTCCGATGAGTTCTTCCATCCTGGTATACTAAAATGATCGACATTTATGGGTATTTATTTTCGGTAGTCACTTTTTAATTTTCAAATAGCCACTTCTAAAAGTGCAATTAAAAATAGTTACTTTTTGCGTCTAGGCTAGATACTTTACCAATCGTACTTAGAAGAACGTTGACGGTACTATCCTTTTGAGCAGAATGCAACTTTTGGTCAGACCAAATGACCACAATATGTGACATGGTAAATTACTACACTGGCAAGCGAAGGCGAAGCCGTAGCGGGCTTAGGGTGTGTCACCAGCGAGCGTAGCGAGCCGCCAGGGTTTTGGGTCCGCGCGGAGCGCGTGTATGGTGATAGGGTCACTGTTTAGTATTCTATGAACGGAGGCTAGAACGATCCCTGTGGTTTAAGATCCGGGTGCGCAGCACGCGGGCTTAAACCCAGGTGCTATATTTTAGTATGGCAAAAAGAAAGTGGCTAGTCGAAACGCGGTTACAAAAAGTGGCTAAGTTGAAAATTATAAAGGGTAGTTGAAAATCAGCACCCGACATTTATTTAGGCGATACTGAAGTTACAAAATCAAGAAGCACACGCTGTGCATGTCATGTACCGTAGTCGTATTACGAATACTTGTACCCTCCCACCATTCGATTGTCGTGGAACCTTAAGTAACCCAAATAGTACTTCGGGTGGTTCTCTTTAACCCACTCGGGGGTTTTACTGGAGAAAATCCACTTGTTGTACTTGGACAACCTCTTCAATTTCTGGATAAAAATATTCACTTTGACTGGCACCTTGATCTTTTGGAAAGCTGTATTTAGTGCTGCCAGTTCTAGCGCCCTCTCCTCGTATTCTTCTTCCGTAATGTCTTCACTTCGTAGGAATCGCTTGGTCGGCGCATCGTCACCTTGAGCATCGATTGAGCGGCCCCATCGCAGACCTTCGGGGGATTGTACCTTCATCGTCATGGCTTGCTTCGATGTCGAAAGAGCATCAGTGCTTGCCAGAAAAAAAGCCGCAGCGAGGAGGACCACGCCGTACATACCGGTACGCATGGCTTCTTTCGTTCTGGATAGCTTCTTCTACTGGATAGAAAATTGCAAACTGAGTGAAAAAGACGAATGATCAGCTGATAGTATCAGCCAGGCTGACCTGATACGGCAAGCTTTGCTTCAAAACGTGGCCGCACTTTTTATAATGTGGGACACCTTCTAGAGGGAAGTGACGCGCGACCGTTTTATTGAACCTGATCTCGTACTTTCGCACTCGACCGTATACCGGTAGTGTTGGCATGGTACAAATTTACAAGAGCTACAATTTGAAAGATCCATTGAAACAATTTTTTTTCTAGGTCTTTAGTGTCAGTGCATTTTTGATTCATGAAGGTGTTGTTATCGGGTTGGAAGTGCTCCATGTATCCTAAATGATCCCTCCCTTAGAGCATCTCCACCCGTCCAGACAAAACCAAAGTTAAAAAGCGAACTTATTCCCGTTTAAGTTCGCATATAAATTTTGGAGTCCGACAAAACCCCGGCTGAACATTGACAAAAGTCCCTTACAAAATCTAAGATAACGAAATAGTCGAAGGCTAAGTGCTGGTTAATTTTTTAAATTTGGTTGAACTATTACCCGAAATTGCCCGAAATTGCCCAAAATGAATCGTCTTTATCACAGTCGAGCGGTCGCCTCCATAAATTTATCGACTGCCCTGTCTGCTAGTTGGAACCAGTGCTGGTAATAAGGGTAATGTTACCAGTTTTTGCCCCTGTACCAAATGTGCCCCACCCGCCTAAGGGTATTGTTACCAGTAATTTAAAGTACGAATACTTTCTTAAACAATTTAACGCTTGTCTTAGCTTCACTATAGATATAGATTTTTCTGTCGTGCTGTCTTTGGAGTGCCATAGGGCCACTAATAGGTATACTACTATAAGTTATTGCTTCGCGCACATCGGCTAAGACAGCGCAAAGTTGGGTTTATCCATGCAGACGTGATTTTCGCCGTGCCGTTGGGTGAGCTTGATGTGTTCTGTGCTGTGCCTTGCTTTAAGGTTTTTGGGTCTAAATGGGGCTGCTCTTTTTACTGCTGCGGGGGGGGTCCAAGGGCATGTGTTAGCTTTCGTGCTTCCAGGCCTCCATATTTCCGCGATGGTCAATGCGAGGTTATGGTGCGGGATACGGGGCATCACTTACTCTACTTCTTCTACATAAACCATGTTCTAATCTATTTCTTTACAATGGGAGTATGTTCTCGTGATGCAGCGCCATCAGGAGCGAGTTCGTTTGCTTACAGCAGTGGTTGGCGTCCGTCGATGTGGGTCGTTGATGTTGGTGGCTTGACGTAAGATGGACGAGGGAGATATATTCGGTGTTAACATGTTGATGGCGAGCTTCATTGGTGCGAGCGGTAGTGTTGGTCATGCAGCTAGGTAGTTGATGACAGCGTTGCTACGCTGATGCGTGGTGTCGACCGTGAAGCAGCTGTACGGCTGGCGGTATGAAGAGAACTCATGAGAATGCCATCACGGTCGCCCAGCTTTGGCTCAACACCACCTTAGCTCCTCTGCAGCGCTTTGCAAGCCGGACTTCTATTTGGTTTGCTGAGGTTCTCGTTGGTTCGCTGTACCGCTTGAAAGAACGTCTATTGAAGTCCGTAAAAGTTACAAAAATCAGGCCATGTGTTTTAACGTGCTTTTATGAAATGAACGTTTATACACTGGGAACGGGTGGAAATGCTCTTATTAGATGATATCCTGCTATATTTGGTATGGATTGTTTCCACCGACTCGGCAAATGTATACAATACCTTGTCTGCTCCTATAATATAGCAGTTCAAACAAAAGTGTGCTTTTTTGAGGTTTTTGCTACGGATGAGTTGCCGAGAAAAAGATAGTGGTTGCTGCACCCAACTGGAAATGAGCGGGTGAAAGCCCCCAAAAAAGGAAGCGGTTGCGAGCGTGCGTAGCCACAGTAAACCCGCGCGGGGTGCCCGCGAAGCACGGCCGCGAGGTATTTGCGTAGGCGGGCCCATCACCGAGCTTTCCGGCGAGCCGAGCAGGTATTATAATCTTTTTATTGCAGGAGCGCAGCGACTGCCTTTGCAAAGCGAAAGCAATGACATCGGTCCTGAAGAATGATGGGCAAAAGAGGCGTGATGGGCAGCCTATACTAACTGGAAGCTTAAAATATTATGTGACCACTTGAGCTGGGCACAGCAACACGTGCTCGAGAAAAACGCAAAATATAAAAAAAACTTGCAAAAAAGGCCGGATCTTGGAAGCTGTCAGTACGCCCCCCCCACCGGCGCGCGCCTCCTACGATAAATGGAGGACGCGTATTACCTGCTTTATCGCCACGTGTACATATAGAGGTCGACGAGGGGCTATTTACATGAACTCGTACAAGGAAGAGAGAGAAAAACAAGTTTCATGACGGCAATAGCCATACGCGTCCTATTCACGCGGTCAAGACAATCCGCGGAGACCTCGCAAGAAGCAGAAGAATCGACCGCGGACACAGAAAAGCAGGTATCGCGGAAACAGCACAGACGAATCCAAACTTTTCGTACCATACATTAAACAAGTTTGCAAGCCACTTTTAATTAGGTATAAAATTATTTAATGGTACTTGTGTTTCCGAATTTACCTAAATTCAGATTACTCACTTTTTAGACAGGTTCCAGACTTCTTTGAAAGCCCTAACTAGGTGCATTTGAAACAGCAGCTTTTTTAGAACAGAAAACTCCCTATAACATTTTTTTTGAAAAATAGTTTTTTATGAGACGTATCGCGCCGACGCCCATAACTTTTCTTATACTTGACATTTTTGGAAGCTACGACCGTCAAAACGTAGTTAAAGAACCCCTCTAGAGCCTAGTATAGGTCGAAATTTTATCCGTAATTATACTTTTGTTTGAAGAAGTCTCATATTTGATACCAAAATGGGCCAAACTTGATACTTAAAATGGGGTGAAATATAGTGTAAGAGCCACAAAACGATCACCAAGACATGTTTTGCATAAATAATCTACGATTAGAGCACGTCTTGGCAACGTTTTAGACTCATTTGGCTCGGATTCGAGCCCGAAAAATTATCGTGGGTCCAAGAAATATTATATAATGTCAGAAAACTGAGTAATATAATATGCTTAATCGAGGTTAACTACCTCACTAATTGATAATCCTGCTATACTTAATATCAACTGAAGCAACGGTAAATATTAGTTAGGACAGGGTGATCTGTACAATGCTCTTAGAGCATTTCCACCCGTTCCAACTAAACTAAAAATGTGTGAACATTTAGTAAGCTAAAAACGGGTGGAAATGCTGTAAGAGCCGTTAAAAAATCGACAAAATATTGGGCAGCAACAGCCAAAAAGCCCTTTTCTACCGAAGACGGGATACCGGTACCGAATTACCTATGTTATGACCTTCCATATGTTATGGCATACAACAGTATTTCAGCCAATTGGGAGTAAAAATGGACAGTCCAGCGTGCATCCTATGTTATGACACACACCTACCACTGTACTGTATCACTGGCTTAGTACAGTAAATATTTTTTTCGAAGACAGGACATTGGATATATGGTCTCTGCACGCTATCCCTTCCTGTAGGCCATAACATAGGTTTTTCGGTACTTACCGGTATTTCCGAACAAAGAAGGCCACAACGAACAAAATTAATCTGATTGTCTGTATTAACTCGTCATTTTCCAGACCCTTCTATTACAGTGCTCTGCGCTGACGACCCCGCAGACCGCGCACTTCATAGAGAACTGCAAGTCCACAGGGCCGCTTAGCAAGGACAGCTCTCGGTGAAGACCCTCGAGCATGACTACAGACGTCGTATTCTCCAAGGTAAGCACGGCAGCCAAGACTCTGTCGCTTGAAATGTGGCAGATTTGTGTGTCGGTTGAAGCTAAACAAGGGCATTAATATTTAGGCACAAAATCTTCGCGGGAGTGGCGTACTGTCGGCGATCGACCAATGGACCTTGGTGCTTCGCTATCTCTTCTGGTTCATCCGATCCGTCTGTGGTAGCTTCCTAAGCGAAAGTTTGCCACTCTTTATAACGACGCGATCCTACTGAAACGAAACCCTGAAGCTGGGGTACCGATCCGGCCGGCAGCCAAATGCCCAACTGGGTATCTTCTTGACGGATCAGTCGATCATTACTCAGGTTGGTCACTCGTAAGAATTTGCGACGACCCAGCCCTCAGTGACTGCTGGTACCCAGTTCATTCCACTGGTGACCCACAACTTCGAACTACTTGCCGACCCCGATCGGATCGGGATCTCGATCGATCGGCCTGTCGGAAGCTGAACATGGTCGCCCAGAAAAACCCTCTGAACTGCTGGACTGCAACCCTGACGTCGTCCGGATAAAGGGATCCGAATCTCATAGGGCAAGCACAACGTTCCTTCAGCGATATCCAAACGTATACCAGCTGGTACCACGAAGTCCACTCCAAGAATATAGCGTCTTGACTTGACAGCGATCCGACCCACGCATTGAAGTGATACACAATGTATCCTGCCAGCGTGATCTTGATCCTGGTACGTCCCATCGTCATGTACGCGTTTTCGCCTATTCCCACACACTCTTGTTTCTGACTTTCATCGATGATACACCCTACCTTACGAGCAAAGGTGGTGTCCACGATCGAAATTTCAGCTCTAGAGTCAAAGAGCATCATCGCATTCAGATTGTTGATCTTGGCGGTGGCTCTGGCTTGCTTGAACCACTTTCCAGGTGCATGATACTTCCAATATCCACGCGATTCTCCCGAAAGTAGATCCAATCCCATGTCACTTTCTGGGGCGTCAAATACGGCCGGCACCGTGATAGTTACGTTTTTACCAGGTCTGCACCCCGACCAAGGTTTAGGCAGTAAATGGGTGCGATGTTGTGGAGCTCCGACAGTTTATGGCCGCGGTGGGCAGAAGACAATTACATCTCGAGTATAAATTACTTTTTAATCATTTTCTTACGTTAAGTGTACACCACTTTTGCTATAATGTCGTTGCTGTCTATGCAGTCGTTTCGACTATGATAGAGCTACATGTACCAGTAATACATGACTCTTGTTTAAATAATACTGCACAGTACTTACGACGTGAAGGCTAGCTGGACAGAGCAGGTTTTAGAAGTACTACAGTAGCGAAATTTGTTTGTTCTTTCGTATACAATCCGAATTATTATTGTAAGTAATACCTTGGACAGTTGAGGTTTTGAAATCAAACAATCATCTACTTCGAAGTATTCGAGTGAGTTAAGGCAACTACAGACAGTTTTCCTACTTTCGAATGAGCTCACGCGGTAACACTACGCGTGATAGACAAAATGGACCAAAAGTCGACTACTTTACCATCCACCATCTTTTTAGTAGAACTCGACCTTGTTCTTGTTGAAGACGCAGTTCTTGGACGGTCCTTTGCTCGTGACCTTGGGCTCCTTACCGTTGGTGGATGACGTGGTCTGACACACCGCATTGGCTCCTTTGCTCGAATGGACGTGGATGTCGTTGGTGAAAGTGGCGACGTCACCGTTGTTGGCGTTCACAGTCACGAGACTCACCTTGGGGTTGTTACCCCACACGTGGTTCAAACTCACCGTCCGCTTGACGTTGCCACACGTACCACACGAACGGTAAAGTTTACCAAAGTTTTCAGCGTAGAATCCGTTTATGTTGACGTGACCTTGGCCGTTGTGCTGGATGATTTTGTCATCGGCGTTGCGAGCTCCACAGGCCAGTACGTGCGTAACGCTGTTCTTGTTGCCGTCCTTGATGCTCAGTGCGTCTTCACACACATCGTCCCACCAAACGTTCTCGACGGTGCAGTCGTTGTCATCGCAGTGGACGCCTTCACGCTGGTCAGGTCCGATGATGACGTTCTTGAGTTTGGCACCAGGTTCGAGCTTGAAGACGGCGTCACGCCAGTCGCCCTCCGATTGGCCTTTGCACTTAATATCAGAGCGTTGGTACGTTTTCATACCACCGTCGAAGGTTTCGCCCTTCTAAATGACTTTAACGCCTTTGTAGCGGACATCGCCTTTGCTGGTGGGCCAGGCGGAGGAAACCGAAGCGGTGGCGGTGAGTACAGCGCAGACGAGAGTGAGGATGCGAACCATTGGTGATGAAGATGGTTGTGATCTGGTTGAAGGGGAGGAAGCAAATTGCAGAATGAACGATGGAGCGGACAGTAAAACGAGCTCGTTGGAGGGCGATCACGGGCAGTAAGATGCTTGTTTTTAAGATTTGGATACTGTATTCGTGCGTAGATACGAACGTGCAACAGTGTTGAAGCTTGATTAATTCTATGCACCTACAGTGACAGTGGACTGGATCTGGATCTGGGATGGAAGAACGACACTGCGTTGACCTGCCTCACTTCTAAAGCAGAAGTTGTAAAACAGCATCAGTTCGTATGCCGTCATGGTTTTGGCAGTGCTGTACTTAGTACATGTCGTATTGTGGGTGCCCAAACCTGCGTACAAGATCACGAGATTTTGTGCAAAGAGGAGCACCGCAGTCAGAGCTTCGTCGATCGGTCAAAACACCAGCTCTACTGCATGACACCTTGGTGTAGAAACCAATCTGATCCCTACCACAAATAATGTTTACTTTACTTTACTTTGTCGTCAGACGTTGCGTCAGGTTTCTGTGCGTTTCAAATCAGCCGACTACTGAATTCGGCAGCGACGGTATGATGAATTTATGATGAATGAAGGGCGACAACACCCACGCAGGTCGTAACTGCAATATATAAAAGTCATTGTGAGCTTTTCATTTACCACCAATGTCTAGATGCGTTTCCCGCGGGGCGACATGTTCCCTTGACAGTTAACTTATTTCAGTAGATCTCGAGTTTTTACACGGACAGGCCAGAGCAAATCCTGCGCACATCCGAACTCGTTGTGCGAGGTACAGCCCGATGCAGTTATGTCGTTGCCGGGGAAAACTGTAGAAGCTGCAGAATTTTCACCATCACAGATGTACATGAACATAAGTTTTTTTCGGCCTGGTTTCTCCCGGAAAAAGCCTTTTCCTCTCGGTAGGATACAAGTTCAACTAATTCAAAGTCCAACTTCAAGTTGAGCTTTGAATATTGAGAACGCCTGAAGCACACAATACAGTGCTGCCATAGCACAATAAGTCTGCGTGGGCACCATAGAATCTGGATAACACAATATCTGGCGCATCAGCACATTTAAGCACAGTGCGATAGGGCGGCGCAGGCAGCGCGCAAACGGGGTGCGGCTAGGGATGTAATTGACCAATCAGCTTATTCCGTCAACCCAAGTGGCAGAAGACTGCCATTGGCAGATACAGGTCATTAGCGATGATTCCTGAAAGCCCCCTGGGGGCGAGCATGCCGAGGCGGGTCAACTGGACCGAGAGGGCTGTCGACGTCGACGCTGCTGAAGCCGAAGCGGTGTTGGCGTCGTTCAAGTGCTTTGACATAGACAAGAGCCAAGATATGGCATGCACAATCTGCCCAGGTGCGTAGCACAAGATGCGCTACCGACTGCTCGGCTGCGCTTCGGAAGCCTGCAGGGGAAGATGGTCACGTGCTTGGACACGGAGTACGCGTCCATCTTCGAGTTTGGGGATCCTAGCTCAGCTACCATGTCCCAATCGCGCAAGAAGCTCACTGTTTCACAGAAGGCTTTCTGTAAAGATCTGGTTCAGAACCAATTTGTGGCCGATGCGCATCCGCCACGCGCTCTCACGAAAGTTTGCGATCCCCCTCGAGGAGTTACCCGCACTGAAAACCGTTCAGAACTTTGTGCATCATTACGGACGGACGCAGTTGGAGAACCACGATCGAGTCCAGGGCCTAACGACGTGGATTCGCGACCACGCATACAGCGGTTCCGAACCAATGATTCAGCCTTTCACCTTCGGGTGGCATATGTACAACCTTGGAAAGCCACTTGTCGGCAACGGATCCGACAAAAAGCCCTTCTTGGTGGGCATCTCGACGAAGGCACTGATGTTGAGGCTGACGGTGCCGCCAGAAAGCTTCATCCTCCACCTGGACGGGACGTACAAAACGAATCAGTGCGACTACCCCGTCCTGGAGGGGGGGTCGGACCGATCGCGACGGTTCCACTTGGTCGCCCTATTTGTTATGTCCCAAGAGACACAGCCGATGTTCCAGTCTGCGCTGTTGTCGCTTCGGCGTGTGTACTCCTGGGTAACTGACATGCATCTCAGCGTCAACTACGCAATGGCCGATGGCGACAGAGCTCAGTGCAACGCCCTCGCTGCTGTTTTCGGTGACAATCTAAATTACCCTTTCCTGATGTGCTTTTTCCACGTCATGAAGCACATTCAGGAGCGAGTTAAGCTACTTTCCTCGGGTGCACAGGCTAGAGTTCTTCTTGATCTATACAACCTACAATTTGCCCGAAGCCAGACGCAATATTGGAGATGCTGCGTCCTGTAATTGTACAGGGCTGGATGAGTGAGCCAAATCTGGTTCCATTCGCGCAGTATGTCTACGGTCAGTGTCTGACCGGTCACTTTACGGCCTGGCAGGTATTTGCCACGCCGAGTGGGTTTGCCGCCACTAACACCCCAGTAGAGACTTTTAATGCACTGCTGAAGCGTGACTACACTCTGCGCCGCCGTCTCAAGATGGGTACGCTTCTGCGTGAGCTGAGTGTGTGCTGTCAGGACCAGTCGAGTAGTGCGCGCGCATTCAAGTTTACTGTATGCCCGGCTCCAACCCTCGCACGCAGGGTGTTCGAGTTAGTTCATCTCAATCTTTTAGGCGTTGCAGAAGATCAGGACCTAGATACTGTGCGTGCTGGAGCCTGCTGCATCCTCCGTGACATTTCGCTGCCTGCGCCTCGAATTGGTGTTTCCCCTAACAACCGCAGCAAAGAGGGCATTGCGGTGACGGCCCAAATGGGCGTGAACTATGCGAGGAAGGAATACGAAAGAGAGCCTGTGGACGGCTGGCCCGTGGATGTCCAGCGTCAGTGGTGCCTTGTGACTATTGGTTCAAATTTGGATGTCCTATTTGCTCTCCGTGTCACTGCACATGTTGACAGCAGCGAAAGAGAAGTGCTCATTCGACGTCGTAAGAGAAAGTGCGGAGAGGTCGCTGTCCTTCCTGATATAGGACGCCAGCGGACGAATGGCCCTGCTCTCAGTTTCTTGTGATCCAGCACCCCCGGAACTTCGAACGATAGTCATCTGAGCTCATGTGCGTATTCGCACACGATCTAATGATTAAATACATCTGAGGGTTTTTTCAAAATAATGTCTTTCATTGT
>JAIKVB010001899.1:0-10327 GCA_024679045.1 Phytophthora brassicae
TGCACCACACAATGCTTTTGATTGGTTGTCTGACGTTGGTTAGGGGAAGAGTTTGATTTTTATGCAATTACTATGCTCTTTTCTGCAGAAACCTCGTATATTCGTAGAAGCGTTTTGGGAGTTCTAGAGCCTTTTAAACGCTGTGATTGGTCCAGAAATAAAATGATGACAAGAAAACGACATTACGAAAATCTGGTCTAATATCGCCAAAAATTGATGGTTTTACGAAATAAAACAGAAAATAATCTAAACGGCTCATACAAAGAAGTGCTACTGCGTCTACTGTTCTTGTTGGCTACTGCAACCAAAATTAGGCGGAATGCGCCTGAACAACAAGACTTTTCCAATAAGCCCTCATTCGCCTCACATTTCCACGTTTGTTAAGATTTATGACCCAAAGTATGAAATACCTATAATTTCGTGGGACAGAGAAGTATTATATACTTCGGTATATCAAAGCAAATACTGAACCAGAACGTTGAAGATGAGAATGGAAACTCACGTGTGAATAAGCTGATATGCTAAATAATATTAGTATGGGTTCTTGGTGTTTCTAGCTTGGAATAAAATAGTAGCGCCGCTCACTGGGCAATAGCGGCTACTGCCGAATGCCGATCATGGAAGCCGAAAGAGAAGCGATGGTGAATACCTAAGCCCACACTGACACTGATGCTGCCGCGTCGCTTCTTGGTGAAGTGCTGATCATGACGTGGTACTTCGCGTTGCATGGAAATACTGCGCTGAAAGTTCATCATAACTCCGTTCTTGGCCTGCTCGGCGTCCACCTCAAAGAAATCTGCGATGAGCGCGAGCAACGAGCAGCCGCGCAGACGACACGTGCGCAACTCGTGCGGGTTGCAGAGATTGAGACGCATCGCTAGCTTGAGGAAGAACTGATCTAGCTCGCTCGCACGCGCCTCGAGCTTGTGCTGTGTGAGCAGTAGGTGCTTTTTAGGAAACTTGTCTTGCTCGAGGCCAGCGAGGAAGTGGCAGCGTTCGGAGCACACGCAGCTGTCCGCCAGTTCCTTGCCGAGTGCCAGCCACAATTCGCGGATCTCACTGTAACGCTTGGGTACCGTCCAGCGTGCGCGACCGCAGACGACCTGCAGCACGTAGAGCCACGTGCCATCTGCAGTGAGACGCAACTCACCCACTTTAACTTGAAGCGTGGTGAGGTCAGCGGGTGCTTCGCTGGAAGAGACGTCCATGGACATGCACTTGGATCGACCGGCCACCATAACGGAGAAAATTAAGGCGAGATGTGCTCTAGCGCGTAAATTGGGGAATGAGACTGGTGTCCGCTCGCCAGGTCTGCGATACAGTAGGTTCAAGTTAGCCTCACTACAAAAAGAAAGACAAAGGTGCAGCACCGGGACGGATGAGCGGGATTGGTCAAAATACACATGCTGACCTTTCACCTGAGGATGCAGCCGACGTCGACTGGCCAGAAAAAGGAACATGCAGATTTTCGACGTGGTGCTGCGACTTTTGTCTGAGTCTCTGGAGTATCAAGCGAGTCCTAAAGTGCTGTCCAAATATCATGTCAAACACCACTAAAATTCGCCCCTGGCTACATCATAAACTGTCCAGTCCAAAACAGACCACCGATTTCATTCGAAATGACTACTGGGATGCTCTAGTGTATTAGTGCCCCCTGGCAGAGAAGGACAGTAAGGTTCGTTTTCGTGGGAGTTCACTCTGTAGCTTTCCACCGAGTGATTTCCTTTGGTAAACGCTGGCGTGCTCTCCATCGACTGCACTGCTGCTTTTCCACCGAGCACCCACTTGGTCTTTGACATACGCTGGCGTGCTGGTACCGCTCTGCACTGTAGTGACGCCACAAACTCGCCGACTCTTGACTGAGTCCAGCAGAAAGACATCGTGGCTAACGTGGCGTTCACTCTAATTTAGAACTCTATCGTAGAGTCAGGCCAACTGACCTCAGCACTATATGTACCACGAAGCTTAGATACCCTCTGGCACCGATTTGAGGGGCTCACGAACAGCAGACCTAGGTTTGCTCAGCTGGAGTTTCAGACGGAGCTGCGATCCTTTTGCTTCGACGGATTTTGCTTCTCCCGCTGCTCGTGAAGCCAAGCAGATCAGTGTGACGTCTACCTGCTGGACCACAACAATCTTCCATGCTGTTGATTACATGTACTCTTTCACCTGGTCTTCATTCCTTATGATTGCTTAAGTTTTCTATCTTCTTCTCCGTATGGCACTGAGTAATGTACCTATTCTTTTTCAACCATATGTAGCCATCTTTCAATTTTCCATACAAATCTTCAGAAAAAAGATCTTTAAAAGTCGCAAAAAAACACCAAATGGCCTCATCTTTCTTGCAAGTCGCCGACCTCTTCGACGCCCACGCGGCTGAAGCTCCGATCCTCCGTCTCGTGTCGGTCCTTAACGCACAAGCTGCGCAGATCCGCGAGCTGCAAGAAACTCTGCGACTCGTGCAAAACTCGCAGCGGGAGACGCTTGTCGACTGCAAATCGCTCCACGCCGCCGTCTCTCCGCTTGGTCCCCGCGTGCAAAACACAGAGAATGAGATCACGACATTAAAGCAATTTGCAGTTGCCACACGTTTGCAATTGGAGACGATCAGCCTCCAGCTGCAACACAAAGCAGATCGTCAGCAGGTTAAAGACGTGGATATCCGAGCGCAAACGGCCTTGAAACAGCTCGGAAAAGAGCTTCGCAATGAATTTCCTAGTCTACAATTGGTGCAATGTTTGCAGACGGAGCAAAGTGAGCTTTACAGGCGAATGGAGACGATGGATAACAGACTAACTACCAAAATGGACAAGGTAAAGTAGATTTTGTTTTACTTTTAATAGGAAAATTCTACTTATTTTGCTGTTATTACAGTCAGAAGCTGCACGATTGGATGGAGTGTTAGTGCAAATCCATGGGTTTCGTCCCGTAGTCGCGCAACTATCAAGCCAAATGGAGATTGTGCAGACTCAACAGAAGAAAACAGAGTTTATGATAACTCAACTTGACTCAAAGTATGAAGCTTCTCAGATGGAATTAGAGGAAATTCGACATCATACAGAGGAACTGCACCATATTCTTGATACTTCCGAGGATCGTTATCATCAAGTTATTGCTCCACCGATCCAACGACTCGAGAACCAGACGCACAGTCTTCATCTTGCACTGGATGAACTCAAAACGGCTGCAGCAACCAGCGAGACGACGCTACGTACGCTTTCGGCCAAATTTCATTCCAGTGCAAATGCATTTGGGACGCAACTTCAGCACCAACGACAGTACTTTGAGGTTGGTACAGATCCTTTGTATGGATAGAAAGTACCAGAACTGACTGACTGTCTTGTGGTACAATTTGAAAGCGTGTTTTAGAAGAGAAAGCACCACGACAGGAGGTGAAAGTGTTGCTGGTGGATGTGAATCGTCAACTTGCTGCAAAAGCTCCAGATTCAGCCCATCGAGCTCTCTTTGTCAGCTTTAAAGACTTGCAAGCGCAATACAAGAAGCTACAGGAGCACGTCGAGTTAAGTACGCGGTTTCTGGACTGGTTTGCGCATCGTGGAGAGGCCTATGAACATAATCTGGAGCTGGTCGACACACAATTAGGTCGCTTAGCTCTCGCTTCCCATCCTCGAAGTCGTGAACCGTTTGAAGGTCGTGTTCGCTTTCCAAGATCTCCTTAACGAGTTGTTCTAACACTTGGAGCGTGTAATGAATTGCTGAAACAATTCTCGGAGTGAAACGCGTTCTTCTTGCTGTTTCCTTCGTGATGCTGTTTTCTTTGCATCTTTTTCAGAAACACTGTACGTTTTCTCTGGTTGTCCATGAATTGCTGAAACAATTCTCGGAGTGAAACGCGTTCTTCTTGTAGCTTCCTTCGTGATGCTGTTTTCTTTGCATCTTTTTCAGAAACACTGTACGTTTTCTCTGGTTGTCGTGTGGAAATTGCGGATGGTGAAGACGTTTTTGCAGCGGAATCGAGTTGTTTCTTTAAAGCTGCGAGTTCTGCTTGGCGCTGCTTCTGGACTTGAATTGTAACGCGAGATGTTCGTTTTATCTGCTGCTCAGATTCAGTTGTGAATGAATCTAATTTGCTGTTTAATGAGGCGAGAGGGACGAAAATCGACTCACGTGGTGTAACGAGTCGATGACGAGCACTTGTCGGGTCGACATTCGTGCCATTGACTGCAAATTCGGGAGTTTGAACAGCAATTGCACTCTCTTGTTGGTTACCAGGACGAAGGCTGGAAGGTAAATTAGTAGCAGAATTACCAGAAAGTTGTATAGAATTGCCATCTTTCTTGTTGTATGGTGGACGTGGGGTGAGGGATGAAATCGATGGCATTCGTACTTTGATAAGTGTACGACCGGATGACGGACGACTAGGCAAAAGTTCGTCCTCTTTCTCTTGAGCTGGTTGATTATCTACAGCAGATTCATCCTTTACCGGTGCTACGTGAGACCGAACACCGTTGTAAATGATACCGAGTCGCTCCTGTTCCACTTCGTAGAGAAGTTCAATGTAGTCCCTTGTCATTTTCTGGCGGTATTGTCGACCTCCCAGATAGACAATATCACCACAACAGCGGAATAGTTCGTCTATCACATCGATACAAGTCTTGGACGCCTGATTGAGCTTAACAAAGAGTTCATCGCGGTCTTTTTCTTCTCGTAGTCGCTGGGTGGAAATTGTACGGAAATGACGACGTGGATCACTTGCCAGCATCTCAAATTCCCATAACGAGTTCATCACGCGTTCGCGTCGACTTACTGCGTCATTTACTCGTTCCCAAAGCTGCACAGCCATTGGAAAGTGATCGTAGAAGTCCGCGTGTGTGTATTTGAGAACCAGATTTAACTTGCTTTTAGGTGGCAATTGGAGTTCATTCAGCACAGAATCCATACGTTGTTGGAGATCTGCACGGAGCGGAAGAGGAGCGTGACTATGAGTTTGATGCAGTACTTGAGCTACAGACCCAGCGGATTGAGGCCGACCTGATTGTGGTCGACTTGATGCTGATCGACCAGACTGTGGACGACTGGAAGTTCCTGACGTGTCAGCGAAATGTTTCTGGACGAGAACGTGCTGAGCTGTCTGTGCGTCAATTAATTTGCTGTGTCTCGCCATAGTGGCCGTCGACTGTCTGGTTAGTAGAATATTTAGAGCAGACTTGCGTGCTTGTGTAGAGATTGCTACCTTGTCATCCTCGGACTGGTTACTCGACTTAGATACCGGTTTTAAGTTAACTATTGGTGAACTTTCTTCATCAGATTCAGTTATCTCTGGATCTTGTACTTCTTCCTTATGAATGATCTGAATGACATCCGTAACAACTCCTGTAATGTTGTCTTTCTGGAGGTCTCGTGATGGTGATACGACAGGTTTTTGTGGAGATTTCAGTGAAGGTAGCTTTCGGTGCTTTTTTGACGGTGAAAACGCAGGTGAGTGGCTAGTAACGCCCTGAAGTCGACCATTAATCGGTAAATCTGTTCCCGACGCACTAATAATTGTGTCTTCAAGAACAATTTCGACATTATCTTCAGTAGGGAGAGTCCAATTTTCAGCTACTTCATCAACCCACCATGTTGTCTCTGAAGTAGTAGTAGTGGAAGTATTGTCGGTGTTATTAAGGACTTCAGTGGCGCTTCTTTTTCTTTCAGACACTTGTTGAACCATTTGATCCGAGTTGGCGCTAGATGCCAGTCGAACTTTCAGGAGAGAGCGTCGAGCGTTCAAAGTCCGGTAAAACTCGCGCAATTGATCTGCGAATTCCGTAGATGTAGAATCTGTGGGGATTTCAGCCAGGAAGTTAGTTAATTGACCTTTTAGGAGTGACTCGCTCGAATCAACGATTTCTTCATCAGATTCGGGTCGTTCTAAGCCGTTTACTGTATTTGATGTTGGAGTGAAGCTTGGGTAACTTTCGTAATGGGATGAGTGTTTATGTGGAGATTTCCCAGACGTTAAGTACTTTAAAAGCTCGTTTTCATCTTCATCGGATGATGCTGAAGATAATTCCGCCATCGCTTTCTGTAATTCTTCTAATGCAGTCGCTCGTTGCTCAGCTTCAAGACCGATACGATAATCTCGAAGTTTCTCGTCACGAACTTCATGCCATCGTGCGATATTGGACACTGTTGCAGTTGTTGGTACAGCAGTAGAAGGTCTCCAACCAGGCAATGAGCTTCGAAACGATCTTGCAACACGCTTTGCGACCACTGCTGGTGATGACGATGGACGTCGAGGATGTACAACATTTGCAGCTGAAGTGAAAGCTGGTGGAAGTGCCTTTCCGCCATAAAAAAATCGGTGTAGAAGTGCCTCGAACGTCAATTTGGACAGCGTTAAGACCTTAACACCGTTTACAGACTCAGCTGTAAGTGTTTGAGGCCACCGTTCTGCACTTCGAACCATGCCAAGCTCTCCAAGACAGACTGGAGCTACACACGAAGGACTGGATTGATCTGATTCAAAGTCTGTAGACGTGAGTGATCCGTCCATGACAACAAAAAGAGCATTAATCTCCGTATTTTGAGTACAAAGTGCGTCACCTGGAGCCACATTTTGCCACTTTGCAGCCCTGGCCATCTCCAAAAGCTGGTCGACTGTTAGATTTTGTAGCAGTGGTGATATCATACACGTTGCTACAAATGTACGTAAGTGTCTGGCAGTCTCTTCCTTCGAAAATGGTGGTTCGCTCCAAAGAGGATAATTCTCACGACTGCGGTGGTACAGGAAAGCTGTCACACGCTCTTGGATTTGTGATTTCGTCTCGTCAGATACTTCTGCAAGACTTGCGGTCATAGTTTGAAGCGAGCACTGAGTGTCAAAAGCACCGGCCTGCCATGTTGTAGCTAGAAGTCTCTCCAGTGCTTGCAACTTAAAGGCATGTACCGTTTTAATCTTCTCAGGTGTTGAACCAGACTCCAACGATTGGTGGTTTTGAATTCCTCTGCTTACTACATCAGCTGGAGCACTGACTGCTCTTAAACATAGCGCCGTATCCAACCCAGCCCCACTACCTGCGATTCCAGCACTTTTCACTTGTCTTCGTAGCAGAGAATGCTTGTTTAACCTCTTTCTGATGATAGATCTGTTAGCAAATTGAGTTTGAATAGAAGACAGACTATCGTCGCTGTCAGCCTGGTGAATACACTCAATTACCGTGCTGATGGTCACATGTCGACGAAGTTCAAGCTTATACAACGACGCTAAGCGAGTTACTTGAGCTTCTTGAGGGAAAACGCCATTAGTTTCGCTACGACGTACGAACGCTCGCACTATGTAAAAAATCTCTTCACCCAACGATAAAGCAGCTCTTCGTAATCGTCTGTAGGCACTTCGAGAGTCCACGAAGCCTCTGGATGAGTTCTGATTCCCCGCACAGTCGGCGCTGGGGTCTCCAGCCGCCATTAAGAGCAATTGACGGAACTGCTGCGGTCTATTTCGCATTTGTTGCATCAGTCGAGCCACGTGCTGCTCCAGTTGATGATACCATGGCGCTTTTGGATCTGTGGGTTCAGCTGGTTCCTTCTCCCCCACTCCTCGTTCTTGCAGCATCTTCGCCACTTTGGCACGAATGTTGGCTGGAATCTCTGCAGGAAGTAGCGGGTGATCGCATTTGCGCTGATCTCGCACACTTGTGCCCATCCACGCGCCGGCCCCAGCTAATGCTCGCTGAAGCGCTAAACTTGCTCTTCTGCCCTCGTACTCCTCTCGATCCGTCTCCACGCTGGCAACGATTGTCTCCATGGTGAGCTAGAACACTGCCAAAAATATAGGTTTTTAATGAGCAGAGTGATGGTCAAATGTTGCTCGAACTAAAACAATTTATTGTGGCACAGAGTGAGGATGTTTGTAGTGGAATAACGGTGGCCAATCAGATTTCAGCATTTGTCTCGGCTTATAAAATTCCAAAACGAACGTTTCAGCACAATATCTCCCGTTTAAATACCGGTCAGCCTTCATCTGCCTGGTTTGTAGTGGAATAACGGTGGCCAATCAGATTTCAGCATTTGTCTCGGCTTATACAATTCCAAAACGAACGTTTCAGCACAATATCTCCCGTTTAAATACCGGTCAGCCTTCATCTGCCTTACGATTGCCATCCATTTGGCAATACCCCGACTCCTCCAGAGCCCACCACAGGAAACAGCACATGTCCTTTACAGTCCGCGAGAAACTTCGTTTTCAGTGAGGTACATTGATGTCACCTAACTCTATTCGCTAACGACTTCCTATGTCCGTCCTGCCAGATGCTTCTGTATCATCCAACAGCTTGTCACCAGCCGCTGCCTAATAGCAGCTGACCGGTGTCTGAAGAAAGGTTAGCTGGGAAGTTGACTGAAGAGAGCGACGATGTAGAAGACTTGAAGTTGCTCCTTACGGCCGTGTCCTTTTGATTGAGTGTCCAATGTCCTAAATCGCCCCCTGCGTTTCAGCGAGAGGTTTCAGCCCCTCTTTGGTTTTGCTCCTTGTCTATCTTGATTGAAAGCTCCCTCTATCGTCCATGGCCTTGTTAGCTAGCATTTCTGCCATTTTGTTGTATGCTCTCATATGATGTTCCCATGACATCACTCGCACTCGAGCTAACTGCCTTCGACACTCCAATATAGCCTTGTTAGCTAGCATTTCTGCCATTTTGTTGTATGATCTCATATGATGTTCCCATGACATCACTCGCACTCGAGCTAACTGCCTTCGACACTCCAATATATTAGCGCCAAATGTGCTGCCTTTGGCCATTTCTTGGTGGCATTTTGGTGAATAATCATAGCGCTATCTCCGACAATGTGTACTGGGGAGTAAACGTACTTGGTACATGCCGGTATCCCGAAGAGTAGACCTTGGTTCTCTGCGATATTGTTGGTAGTGGTCTTGGCTGCGTATGACATGCTGCCTACCCACATGACGCTATATGCCCCCCATTCCCTTGATGTTGTACAACCACCGCCCCCACTCCGCCGGGTCCTGGGTTCCCCCTCGACCCACCGTAATAAAAATACATATGAAGAAATGTAAAGCTCCATTTGGGTCAGGTGTAAGGTTCCATTCCATTTTCGTGCCAAGCAGTACCGTAGAATCGATGCCGCCTCCGACAACGTTCTGTGGTCCCCTCTGTGATGCCCATGCTGCGGGAACGTGTTGTATCCAATCCTCAGGCGGTTTTCTAGCAAAGCTTTGTGGTGACCGTACGTGACCGTGTTGGTCTCATCATATTGTTGTACCCTCCATCCCAGACGCCAGTGAAGTTTAGTGCCGCTCCAAGCCGGTAACACCCTTCCGTTAGGTCCGTGACTCGTTGATCCAGCGAATCACCAATCCCCGGATTATGTAGTCTGACATTTGCAGTAGCTTCACATACCGCAGTTGGCACGGTGTCAAGTTCGAGCCCAAAGATCGCTTGTTCCATGGTCTCTACTTGTAAACTCAATTGTTTCCACGTTTGCGTGAAGGTCGTTCTCAGTAGTTTTGCAGTTTGGCAGGTCCAGAAGACGTGATGCATGTCGACACTCCGTTCGTGACTGCAGTGCCTGTGCGGACATCCCATTCTTGCATTCCTTACGTCATACATATAATAGGCTCTGGTCTTGAGACGATAGAGGATTTGCTTCTCCCAAGGTCCAAGTCCTATAAAACGCCTGATCCGTGCTCACTCCAACATCTCCAGCACGGCTGCTGCCTGCTGACTTTTTCCGCTCCATTTCGCTTTACGCTGAGTATTCCTCGTCGTTCACTGGGGTGCAGAACAAAGCTCTTGTAGTGTTCCGCCGTGGCTGCCATTTGCTGTTCGCTGCCCATATCGCAACCCAACGCGTGAGGTGGGGGCGGGTGATGCTTACCGAGACGAATGATGACGTCACTTCCCGCGACCCCCTTGACAGCGTACGTTAGCTCGCCATGATGGCGCACCCTCCCCTATATTTGGACGTCTGTTGTTGAGGTGGTGATTGTTAACTGACCGTCCAAGCTAATCGCTGCCGTTATGGAATGTTCGGTGGGGATTGCTTCTATCCTGACTGACGCTTCCCTTAAGGCGCAGTTGAGCAGCGTGGGAAAGTTGATAATCAGAACCTGGATGAAGTCTCCGATCCAACAGCTATCCTGTCCGTTGCCCCTCCATTTCTTTTTTGGTGTTTGAACCACAATACCCACCACATTACTAATGCGTCCGTGACGAGATGCGCCATATATCAGCTTTTTCGCTGGTACCATGCCCCCCCTCCGTGTGAAGGTACAGGTCCACCACGTCTGTGTATGGTTGAATATGGCAATCTATCCGACTAAACTAGAAATTTGTATTGGACGAGAATCATATATATATCCAAT